>JAVVLW010003314.1:0-13000 GCA_034401795.1 Chaetoderma sp. LZ-2023a | reverse complement strand
CTATACGTTCGGTAAAAAGACTTCTTCTAATGGTCTTGTTGCACCGGTTTACTCTTAATTTGTATGTGTGGCCTTGTGTTACATTTGTGTAAGGTTCTTGAAACAAGTCTGCACTATTAATGTTGTATTTATTTTTAATGATCTTGAAGACTTCAATTAGGTCCCCACGCAACCTGCGGTACTTTAATGACATTAGGTTTAGTGATCTTAATCATCTCATTTCGTGGCCTTGATTTCTTAGTTTTGGTATAAGTTTTGTAGCCCCCGCTGTACATTTTCCCGTGCTATGGACTGTCTTTTGTATTTGGGAGACCATACAGCGTCGAAATTTTCTAAGACAGGTCTCACACGTGATCTGTACAGTAAATTGAATGTGGCTGGTTGTATGTATGTTATATTTCGTTTGATTACACCCAAAAGAGAATTTGCTTTTTTTAACTATAGTATTTATATGTGTATCAAATGATAGTTTGCTATCGATGTAAACCCCCAAACCCTTTTCACAATCAGTGGACGTAATTGGGGAGCGTAACCTTTTTCCTAATGTATTGCATCGTCGGCCTGGATTTTTTGCACCTAATGGTAGAACATGTATTTTTTCTTGGTTAAAAGTAAGCTGCCAATCTTCTGCCAACTTGTAAACGTTGTCAATATCCTTCTGCAGATCTGATAATAAAGGACTGCCAAACACCTTTGTATCATCGGCGAACATCTTACAATCATTGGGTAGGTTATCTGGTAGATCATTTATATACAGCAGAAACAAAACAGGACCAAGAACACTGCCCTGTGGTACTCCGTTGGCTACAAATTGCCTGTGTGATCTAGCTTTGTTTATTTTAACCTTCTGAGTTCGATTGGTTAAGAAGCTTTCAATCCATGTCATAATGTTCTCACCTATACAATATGATTTAAGTTTTGAAAGTAATCTTCTATGCGGAATGCTATCGAAAGCCTTTTTAAAGTCAAGGTAGAGTATGTCTACAGGTTCATTTTTATCTAACATTGATGTTCTAGTGTCAAAGAATTCCAGCAATTGAGGTTTGCATGATCGGTTTTGTCTAAAGCCATGCTGGCACTTTGATAAAGGATTGAGTGATTCTAGGTGGGCCATAATTGTATCTCGCATGAAAGATTCCATAACTTTGCACATAGTACGTGTAAGACTGATGGGTCTGTAATTTCCAGGATCGTGTTTGGCTCCCTTTTTGTAAATACATGCAATATCCGCTTTCTTCCATATTTCTGGGAAAGTTCCGTCCACTAATGATGTATTGTATGGTGTGTACAGTGGTTTACTCAGTTCTGTTGCAGTCTTATTTGGATTTAGGGATTTAAGGGATTTCTCAATGCTAGCTTGTGGTATTTGTACATCTACAAGGTAGTTGCCTATAATTATAGGGGGAAGGTTAGGTATCTTGTTGCAGTTCTCATTTGTGAAGATGCTAGTAAAGAAGTTATTTAGTACCTCTGTCCTTTCTTGATCTGACCCTGTCATCTTCATGTTTCCGGGATTCTTTAAGCTGCCTACAGATACATTTATTTGAACACACGTGTCATGCGCATAATTCCAGAGAGCCTTGGGATTTCTAGCTCTCTCTGATGCAATTTTATTTTCAAATTCTACTTTGTTGATCTAATTTGTGATGTAGTTTTGTTTCTTGCTCGTTTGTACTCATTATAATCTCTAGTATCTTTTGTTCTTTTGTATTTTTATAGCTCTTCGCATTACTTTTATAATAGAAATTAATATTCTCTTCTGCTTCTGCCATTTAGTAGCCACCATCAATAGGTTGATTATTATGCTACTGTGGAGAGCGCACGGCAACGTTAAAAAATATTAATTTTTTGTGGTTTTGAATTCTCTTTAAAAACAAGGTTCCATACACTTACTGTGTGAGAGACTTGAATATATCAAGGCTCTCAGATTGTACCATAGTTGCTGGTAAGGCGTTCCAGTCCCTGATGGTGCGTGGGAAGAACGATTCTTTACAGTACTCATTTCTACAGGAGGTGACTTAGTATGACAGGTGGTGCATATTTCTCAAGAAGCATTAAGGTGGGATGAGTCGGTTCTCTTTGTTAACGTGCACTTGGTTGTTGGCAATTTTATACATCATTGCAAGCCATGCAGATTTACGCCTTGTCTTTGAGCAGTGGCCATTGAAGATGGTTCAGCATGTTGCTTACACTCGATCTGTTGTGAAATTTGCTGAGTACGTATCGAGCGGCTCATCTTTGGACATATCTAGCCGATGAATTTCATTTTGGTGGTAGGGATCCCAAACCGTGCTAGCATATTCTAGAGTGGGTCGGACTAGAGTTTTGTAGGCATTTGTTTTGATGTTTGTTGATGCTATATTGAGATTTATCCTTAGGAAACCGAGTGTCCTGTTGGCTTTGTTGCAGATGTTGCTGATGTGTTCATTCCACTGTAGATCCGATGTTATAGTGATATCAAGATATTTGGCAGATTTTACAGCCTCTAGTGGCTGAGCGTGCAATATGTACTGGTATCTAAATGGGTGGTGTTTTCTACTGATATTTAACACGTTGCATTTGTCAGGATGGAATTTCAGAAGCCAGTCTTCTTCCCATTTTGCTAGCTTGTTGAGATCTTCTTGGAGCTCTCTTGCATCTGAGTCTGAGGATATTGTCACGTATACGATTGTGTCATCAGCGAACAGTCGCACTTTGGATTTTAGGCCTTCTGGTATGTCATTGATGTAGAAGAGGCTTCTTCTACACCAAGCATTGTCTTGCCTTTGACTTTATTAGTATTGGTCTGTGGTATATTATGAGTTATTGTTTCATCAGGCCTAAGATGATAAACATACACGCTCGATATGAAGGTGGCTGGAATAAAATTCTGTATGTAGCCAGTACACATTTGCTTGATTTTCTCAATTCTTTCGAGGATGAAGAGGGTGATGCTGATGTCTGATCATTACAGGTACCACGATGGCACAAAAAATCAAGTGAATGGTGGCTGGGTTCAAAGGTTAGGTCTTTCCCCTTCTCTGCATCTTGTATAATACTATGTATATACATGTATTCATTCGGCACTCCGTTACACCCTCATTCAGCTTGAGCTGGGTGGGTTGGGTTTTGAGGTGGATGTGTGCCTATGAGTTTGTTATTAACCGTCTTTGGTCATGGCTTGTCCACAGACCATAAGCAGATTATTAAACCTACAATTGTCAAGGGCCAGCTACGGCATATTAGAACACAAGAACACGCTACCTATGCATTATAACTACAACAGCAAAAGAATGTTACCAAATACTGAATTGTTTTATATGGAAGATAAATGATACCACCACTCACTCAGAAAAATCAAGTGACCTTTGCATAACAAAATCAGGGGACAAGATTATATCAAACACACGCCGTGGAGACATAATGTAAAGAAACAGAGCTACTCAGAACTATAATGACTATTGCAAAATTAGAAATCAAATCTGCATCTGGACCAGAAAATCTGTATAAGCCCATGAAAAAAACAGTCAGATCAAGTCCAACCATAAATTGTTCTGGCATTGTATGAAATTAGAAGAGAAGAACTTTAGATGTGGTCAATCTAAAGAAAGCAGAGTTAAATTAATTGATTGTGTAATATAAACGTGTTTGATGAGGGGTTAATTACGACACAGTAGTGTGAAATAGACATTATTTACTAAGAACATCTTCACGCGTTTGTGACTATATATCAACAATATTGTAGCATATTAATACAGCGGGCCAGTATTATTACATCCCCAATTCTTATAAAGTTTAAGGGTATACTATTAGAGTATTATAACCTATTAATATTATCTAAATAAATACTAACTAAGAAGAACAATACCAATGATAATTAAGTTAAATCAGATTATACTAAAGATTAGACTACTATAAAATCATTATAGTCCAGTAAGAAATGGCAATGGACCCGGACATTTTAAGTAACAACCAGATTTTTGCCCAGAACTCTTCCATTGTATCTAAATTAAGACCACAAAAAATTCTCCATGAATCCCAATTGGGGAAAATGCTTTTTTTTTAGCAAAAATTCAAAATGGCCGCCAAAATGGCTGAAAATTATACATTTCTAGATAGTTCAGTTACTATATAAGCTAGAGTGGCGATTAAAACCTCTAAAGTTAATGTTTTGGGGGTCAAGGAATTGAATTCTGATATTATTTCTACAGAATAACACTTGCTAATTATGGTAATTTATTCAAAATGGCGGAAAAAAACGTCAAAATGGCCGCCAAAATGGCCGAAAATTATACATTTCTAGATAGTTCATTTACCATATAAGCTAGAGTGGCGATTGAAGCCTCTAAAGTGAATGTTTTGGGGTCATGGAATTGAATTCTGATATTATTCTTACAGAATAACACATGCTTATTATGGTAATTTATTCAAAATGGCGGGGAAAACGTCAAAATGGCCGCCAAAATGGCTGAAAATTGGGCATTTCTAGATAGTTCAGTTACCATATAAGCTAGAGTGGCGATTGAAGCCTCTAAAGTTAATGTTTTGGGGTCAAGGAATTGAATTCTGATATTATTTTTACAGAATAACACATCCTTATTATGGTAATTTATTCATCATAATTCACCTGTCAAGATGGCAGATATAACTAAAATTATGCATAGTGCATAGAGTCAGCAAATTACGGCTGGCTCCACCAAGTAATATTCTGCTAAAGTTCAATGTGAGAATTTATACATTGCCCCTCGCATTTGCAGTGTATGCTGCATGGAATTCCTCTCTTGGCACAAGTACAAGAAACACAACGCTCGCTCTTACAGGAGTATCTGATCTCTGCCAATATATCTGCTGGTGCTGCTGCTTTATCAGTGATTACCGGCACTACGGCATCACCTTCAATCTTGTATCCGAACTCTTCCTATTGGAGAATCGTTTGAAGATGACTCCATGTGCTTACTTGGTGATGTACGTTCTCTCAAAAGGTACATATTTGGATGATACCACATTTAAATAGCGCAGTTCATCGAGTCCATCAGCATTGGTTCCCCCTATGTACAAATTCTTTGCAAAATGTTCTCCTACCTTTAGAAGCACTTCTTTAGGTGTTTCTGTGTCACCAAAGACCAGCGCATCTGCGCGTAACTGCTGTGATGACTGGAGCAATTTCATGAACTTCAGTTTCCCCACGCCATACATTCCAGATGTTGTATCACAGCCTGACATAGCATGAGCAAATGGCAAACACATATACATCTCTCTCCCTAACACCTCCTTTGCAACTTTAATGGTAATGGTATGTTGTCTGGTCTGCATATAAACATGTTTCCCTTAATTTGTGTGGTGGATCAACATTATCAGAATGTCTGTATCATCAGCGACAACAACAACATTTTCATATGTTTGTGCCAATTCCATTGCCTTCTTAACTATGCAGACATCAGCATCACCCTCTTCACCAGCATGCTCTACATGGATGCCTGCCTTCTGAAGGTGCTGAGATAATAATTTGATCAAACCCTGCTTGTTCTTTTTGTTTCCAAGAAATGCCTTCTTGTCTCCAGGGATTAGTCTTTTCATCTCCACAACAACATCTGAGAACATTTTCTCCTTTCGCCGTCGCTTTTGTTCCTGATCTTTTGCTGTTGCCACTTCATAGCTGTCAAACTCTACCCATAGAGGAAGACCATATGAAGAATGGGAGACAACAGAGGACACATATGCATCACAAACATCCTCCATAGTGCCAGTCTTGGCCCAAACCAGTTTGTGCAAAAGAGCACATCCATCAAGCACTTTAGCTGGTGGCCCAACTGTCTCTGATGTGATTTCTGTATCCATCTCAAGTATACATTTAGCCATATCCGCCTTATTTGCTTTCCCCATACTCCCGTCATCTTTGAACAGTGCAGGCGATACCGTTGCAAGTTCATGTGAAAACACACTTTTGTCAGGAGGGCAACCATTGACATATGACATGGACACAAATCGATGGTACAGCTCCTGTGATGACATTCGGACTTCATCACCAGATATTTTTAGGGGCTTTCGCATGGCAGCAAATGTTTTAGCTTGTTCTACCCTCTTAAACTTTACATCGCCAAATTTCTTCTCATTCAGTTTTTCTTGGATTGTGGTCCAAATTTGTAGGGCATTATCTACATTGATGCGCTCATCAGCTACTACTCCAGTTGCAATGTTCCTGAGCTCACTATCTTGGCCAGATCTGAATGGGTTGTTCCTTAAAATGAATTGCTTGAAGGTTTCCATGTCTTCCGAATCCTTTCTAATGTTTCCTGGATGCATCTCTTTATATTGTTCTGACCACGACCCAGTAAACTTACTGGTAAGGCAACGTAGAGCATCAGTGTACATAGCAACAACATGTGCAGTGAGTAACCAAATGTTTCTTGCAGAGTCCTTGTGGGTAATATTGATGAGTCCACCTACAGTCTTCTCTGATCTCATCAGTGATTGTTCTATGGTCATATCTGACCAGGTTCCACTCCAGAATCGGATTTTCTTCCTTCCTATCGCGAATTCTCCATTTTGTATTGGTTCTTCCAAACATTCACATAAATTCTGACAATCTTGAAGATACAACCGGCAACATTTTGCATAGTTGTTGTGACCTGCAGCTGCTAGGAAAGGTAACATTCTCTCTATAGCCAAAAGATGCAACTTCCAGCAACCCATTCTTTCAGCTCTAATGAAAAGCATTGTAATTTCAACCATGCCCATAAACATTAGCCATAGCTTTGCCGTTCGGTTGGATTCGTGAGATTCTTTTTTTCTAATCACTTCTTCATGCAGCTGGATCAGATCATTATTGGAAGTTATTTCATCCAAGCAGACTTCACCAGCTAATACGGAGCTGTAAAATGTTTTCAAACGTGACCAAACGTTATCACTTTCCACAGGCTCCTCATTAACAGTATATTGATCTTCACAACCACTACCTGGCATAGGAGTTGTTTGGAAATTGCTTTCACTATTCTGATTTCTATCTAACATATTAACCTGATGATGATCATCATCATTGTCAATCATGTCCATACAATCTGATGCTTCATTATCAGTGTCCATACGGCAGTCTACATCTACATACTGAACACCACTGCTCGATTGTTCTGCTAGTTCATCTGACAAGTCAGTGTCCACAGCATCGCTAACTTCAGGCCCAAACTATAATAGATGAAGTGCTGCATTTGTTAAAAGGCATGCTCTTAGCGTCTTAGTATAAGATTTGCCCTCCATCATTTTAGGTAAGGAGTTTTTGGCATACACTGTACCCAACAACTCTTCAATACCACTGTCCTCCATTAGTTTACACTCTGCACCAAGGAAAGACATAAGTAAATGGAATCCTCCCAGCCGCAAGAAGATGTTCTTAAATTCATTCTGATTGTCTTGCTTGATTTTCAAGCACTCAAATACAATGGTTGGTCAAAGGTAAGTGTTGCACAGCACATTCCGACTTTCATGGCCTGCTGTTTTACATATACCATAGTACTATAAACAGCTTCATCTGTTGAAGGGTTCAAAGGTACCATAGGGTTGAACACCACATTTGTGCAGAAGTACTCTCCTTTACTTATGTCGGACATGAACCCATGCCAGGTTGGTGGACTCGGTGAAAGCCTACTCGATAACAGCCACAGGGTATCCATTATTTGACATTTACGTGTGGAAATGTCAGTAGTGCTAAGAGTTCCTATCTTAACATCAAACATGCATGATTTCAAAGGACGCTTGTAGCATTTGATGATTGAACTGAAGTTCCCATCTTGCATTATATCTGCTGAAGAAGGATTCCGTCTAACAACTGGTTCTGGTGTACGCTCACATGAAGTCTCAGTTTGACATGCAATTATACCCATTACATGTGTGGTATCATGCACTGATTTTGTATCTTCATTATAGTCAAAGTTGTCACCTACCCACTGACAGAAACCGCCCCTTTTGCTGACTTCAACTAGACCGGATATTAATGAATCCACTCACTTTCCAACAGCTGCACTCTTTTCAAACTGCCGAATCTGAGTATACGATATACATAGACCTAAGGATGACAGAACATCAAGGAGCACCCTTGATCGTGTTGTCTGCTTGATAAAGAGGCCAACTGATAACATAAGAGGTGATATGTATGATTGTTGGCCTGTTGCCTGCATGAGGATGTGGCACAATGAAGTTATCAGAAGTTGCTTCTTCATGTTGGCTGATTCACTTCTTGAGTCTGAGAAAAGGTTAGCAACAAGGGTGTGGAGTGAGTCTGCAATGGACTTTTTCTAATTCACTCAATTCAAATTCTGATGGACTTCGATAAGTGTCATTATCATGTTCTATATTCAAGATATCGTCTCTAATTTGTGCACCTATAAGTTTTGTCTGTTTTAGGGTTTTTTCACTGTCTCCTAGGTTGTCTGCATCAATATATGACTGATGTAAAATGTTATCTGCAGCAGCTCTGTATGTAAGTATGTTAATTTTCCCTTCATTTTGTGCAACGCATACACATTCACCAAACTGCTTCACAAGGCGACGTTTCAGATGCTTGGCGTATGGCGGAACACCTTCTGGCAAGTATGTTGCGAGCTGATCTCTCAGATCCTGAAGGGAGAATTGACCCTGCATTTACTCTGTCTGTTGTAACCAGTAACACAACTTGTTGAAAGCACAATCATTAATTGTGTCAAGGTTTGTAGAATTGCCACATGGTATGTCAACACAATTCTCGCACCCTGGAACACCTTTTCCTAGCATAAATAATGTCATACAAGTTTACTGCACGGAGATCTCCCGCAAAATATATTCGTGCTTTTACATTTACTGCTAGATTGTCGCGGCTATTGTCACATTTTTTCATTAATGACTCTTGGATGAGACTTCTTTTTTCTTTGCTTGATACAATCTCCACACTAGATATCTGAGATGCTCGGTCTGGATGGCGCTTGACATCATCAAAGTCAAGTTCCTTTGTATATATCAAGCAATGTGCTGGATAATCAAAAGGCTTGCTTTTCGTTTTCAAACGTAGTGTAACACCAGAACAATCTGGATCACTGGAAGTTCTCTTTGGTTGTTTTCCTTTTGAATAATTTTTATAGCAATTTTCATGAACATAGTTCTTCTCAGTGGAAGATGTTTTCAAATGTATGTCACCACCTCGTTTCAATGAAACTTCATTTATGGTTTGTGTCCCTTTAGCACCAAGTTCTCTGCCATTGACATGTATCTGTACATCTACATCGCAAATGATACAGGGCGTGTTCAGCCCGGCCATCGCTGTTTAGCCCGCACAAGCTTCACATTCAAATTAGCAAGCCAAAACGGGTGAATAGAAAATAACACACAGGCTATAAGATCAACAATGCGAGAATGAAACACACGTGTCATGCCATACGGTGTAAATCGTGAAATTGGAGAAAGTACGAGGATGAAAAAAGAACAAGTGCAATCTGTGCTTGATCCGAGCAAAAATCCGAGTTTTACTTCGTCTCGCAACGAGACAGCACGGACAATAATACCGAAATATATCAAACATGCAATATAAACCACTAGGGAAAGGAAAGGGATATTACATCAGGCGCAACCTGAGGTTTCATATGGTATATATTCAACTTTTACTATGTCTAACAAGCAGACGACAAAACAAATTCAACCCTATACACGCGTTCATCGAGACGTGACCTAGATTACCGCCGGCGCTGCCATTGGCTAATGACGTAATAGCCCGCCATTACACAAGTGAAAAACGCTTAAGACGCGTACATAGCGTTATCGTTATTATAAGCATAAGAACCTGTAGAGATCTGAAACTCGGGGACAATGGATATCGACGTAAAATACAGAAAAAGTGGCGGAAATTCATGTGCGGTCAATGGGTGCACAAATAATAGCAGAAAACTAAATATATTTAAGAAGGACTTAAAAATTCCACGTTATGCCATCAGATGAACCGAGCAGACTGGCGGGGTGGTGGGGGGGGGGGGGGGGGGGGGGACTAACGCTATTAATAGACAAGGCTTACCAAAACAGGTATATGTGTGTTCAGAACATTTTTTGGATGACAAACCATCCGAGAGAAACCAATATCCGAAATTAAAATTAGGTTACGATAAATGTGTCACACCAGGTTGACGTAAGGTGGTAAGGAAAAACATTAAATGTCTAAAGAAACTCAGCATTTCAGACTGTTCCGTGGCCACTAATAGCAGCGATGAAATAAACTGTGATGATATAACTGATTTGTCAGAGACGGACTCTATCATGGTGTTGGTAGATACTAATAAGGCCGACACATAAAAGAAACAATGAATCCATCCAGTATGTTGACATATGTACACAATGTCAGGAATCTGACTTTTGTACAAATGACCATGTCTACGGAAAACCATGGGCAGATTGTAAAAGTACATCTAGCTTCCAGGGAAGCAATTAGAGCATGTTGTCCTGAACCATTTCGAGAGAACTATCTAAGCACAACCTGTATTATTGATTGTGCAGAAACATTCATTCAGAGACCGACAAACTTAAGAAACAGAAGTCAGACATTCGGCAATTATAAAGCCACACAATACACCAGAGTATCTTGTGGGGATCTCACCCCACCTGGAAAACAGCTGATTTCAAGCTTAACATACCAGCTTTCATTAAAGATAAACTCCAGCTTAGTAGAGAAGATGTCACTACAACTCGATGAATAGCATATGAATTCACGTGTCCTCTCTCTCTCTCTCTCTCTCTCTCTCTCTCTCTCTCTCTCGCGAGAGAGAGAGAGAGAGAGAGAGAGAGAGAGAGAGAGAGAGAGAGGGGAGGGATGGAGGGAGGGAGGGGGGGGGGGGGGGGTTGAGGGAGGGAGAGAGAGGAGGGGAGATGGAGGGAGAGAGGGAGCGAGGGAGCGAGAGGGAGAGAGGGCGGGAGAGAGAGAGGGAGGGAGAGAGAGAGAGAAGGGAGAGAGAGAGAGAGGGTGTGTGGGGGGGGGAGGCAGGGAGTTGAGGTGGGAGAGGGAGGGAGGGAGGGGCTTGGGGTGTGAGGGAGGGAGGGAGGAAAGCAAGTAGGAAATTGGATGTGTTTAAAGTACTGAGTAGCACGGCACCAGTCACATCACTGACACATTTTGATGACATTCTCATCGTGTGCTCGGCACTTATAAATCTTATGGCTGATCTAATACGTGATGTGCTTGCTGATTGACTATAGATACGGATAAAATAACTATGGGCGGGTGTACGAACCCATGTATGAAACTACGCCCCCTCCACCCACCTCAACCCCCAACCCCACCACACACCCACCTCTCCCACACTGGCTGGCCTGGCGTTATATATATATATATATATATAAATATTGATATTCAGCAACATTGATGTTGTAACAGTCTCTACGCGCGCCATACAGTGAAGGCTAGTGGTGGCTACTGTAACAACGCGACGTGAGGCGTGATGCTACGCTTCGCTTCGTTTTCACGCGTGTAATGTCGGAGTGGCTATAACTGCCACCTAACGGCAGTAAGCGAAACTAACGGGGATAACTGAAAAAACCTGTGTATATAATATGTGGTTTATATAATTTACTTAAATTGCCGATTTCTAACATTACCCCGGAACCTATATTTCTCAAACGATATGTATTTAACAATATGCTAAAAAGGGTGCAGAAAGTTATGCACTGTGACCTTGGCATTTGACCGTTTGACTCCAAAATTTTTGAGACATGAATATGACTATGTGGACACCAATCAAGCAATGATTCATCGAGGTATTTCCAGTGAGACGTGAGTAAGCAAATTTTGAAAAATGCTGCCCGAAAATGCTTCAAAAAGAGATTTTTAGGGTCGCTGTGACCTTGACCTTTGACCTTTTCACGGAAATTTGGCACATATGTTCCGAATCTAACTGCTAACCTCCCATCCAAATTTGGTTAAGATACTACCAGTAGAACCAGAGTTATTAAAAGAATAGCTTATGAACCAACAAAAATCTGTTTTAGAGGTCACCTCTTTGACCTTGAAATAACCTACTTTCCCCATGTGGGAATCGTGGGGAATTTTTCTGCAGACACTATGGTGTATATATAGGCATACTTTGAAACATAAATTTGCTTGTTACTTAAAATATCAGGGTTCGACCAAAATCATGTCAATTCTTACTGGAATATTAATAGGTCAGTCCAGGAATATAAAAAAATAGTTATTTGAATCACAGGTAATCGTCTCTGTGTATTGGCTTAAACACACGACCATAGCGTGATTTCTGAGGACTGGCCCTAGACATGACACATGTTGTAGATTGTCCTTCTGCAATGCCATTGGATTGTTCTAAGTTATCTGGCATAGCTGTGTGCTTTATTGATTCATGAGGAATGAATATTGGATTGTCCTCCGGACGGGCAGGTTGCAGTTGCTCAGTAGATTCTCATAGATGGACACAATTTCTATGATCCAATTGGAGGGTCGACTTCATATGCCCGTTCGTCAAGATGCTCACTTACAGTTGCTCTGGTCAATTGACTATTACCAAGCCAAAAGGTTTTCATTCACACTATATCTCCCTCCTGTAGTGGCTAAAGATCTTTCGCACCCTTATTGTAATAGTACGTCTGTCGTTTCTTACTGTCAGATAGTTTACTATGTTCATATTCAGAGTCAACAGTTCTTGGTCTTAATAATGTTTCATTCATAGGCATCATAGTACGTGATCTACGATTCATAAGTTTTTTAGCAGGGCTTCGACCAATGCTATGAGTGAGTCCGAGGTATGGATCGGAATGTGATTTCATGGCTTTGTTCACGATTTTCTTAACCGTTTTAACTGCCGACTCAGCCATCCCGTTAGCTTGTGGATGATGAGGGCTAGAGATACAATGTTCAAATTCCCATTGATCAGTGAATTGCTTAAACTCGGCTGAAGTGAACTGAGATCCGTTGTCACTGACGATGTTACATGGAATGACAAGTCTAGTGAATTGCATTTTGAGTTTCCTAACCACAGTGATAGAGTCAGTTTTCTCTAGATGATCC
>JAVVLW010003313.1:0-30000 GCA_034401795.1 Chaetoderma sp. LZ-2023a | reverse complement strand
AGCTCGATGTAATTGCTGTAATAGTCCACAGCTACTAAGTATTCATGCCCCTTTAAGGTAAACAAGTCAAGACCTACTTTCTCCCACGGTCGGTTTGGAGTATGGTGTGACATTAGTGTTTCCTTCAGTTGACTAGTGCCGAATGACTGACAAGTTTCACATGATGAGACATAGTGTTTGATTTCTGCGCTCATTCCGGGCCAGAAAAGACATTCACGGGCACCATTAAGACAACCATCAATACCGAAATGAGAGTTGTCATGAATAGATTTCTTCATATCAGAGCGTAATCCGACTGGAATTACTAATTTCTCGCCTTTGAAGATGAGGCCATCCTGAATAGTCAACTCGTCTTTGTAGGTATAGTAAGGTAATAACTGTTCTGGAACAAAGTCTCTGGCCAACCATTCAGAATTGTTTTACTGAGCACACACATTGTTTCGTCATTGGCTGTTTCACATTTAATTTGTGATAACCATTCTTGGCAAATAAGTAAGAAGCTAGCCACATTAACAGATTAAGTTTGATCAGTCATTAGTTTTAGGTAAGTATGCCCTACTTAACATATCTGCAAATTGCATTTGGTTACCCGAACAGTAGGTTACAGTAATGTCATAAGCTTGAGATTGTAGTATCATATTCTGTACTCGTTGTGGAGCACGATTAAGCAGTTTTGGAGAATGTTTTCAAGTGGCTTATGATCAGAGACAACAGTCACAGGCCTAGCATAAGTATACGCATGAAAACGTTCTGAGAAAATAACTATTGCGAGCATTTCCTTTTTGATAGGTGCGTATCGTGTTTGAGTATCACTCAATGCTTTACTCATGTATGCGATTGGTTGTTCAGTCTGGAGCAATACTGCACCAACACCAAGATTAGAAGCATCGCATTGTAGCTGTAGAGATTGATGCGGATCATAGTAAGCAAGCACTGGCGCTTGTGACACAAGTTCCCTTACATTCTGGAAGGCTTTCTCATGTTCAGTAGTCCACTGAAATTCCACTCGTCTTTCGGTGTCCGGGTCTTTGCATGCCAGGCGGCGCAAAGGTTCCATCATGTCAGATAGATGCGGTAGAAATTTAGCTAAGTAGTTTACAGTTCCGTTAAGTCGCTGTAATCCATCAGCATCAATAGGTCTAGGCATTTCTATTATTGCCTTAACTTTCTCAGGGTCAGGTTTCAAACTGTCAGCTGTCACAACATGACCAAGAAAGGTAATCGCCTTGGTTCGAAACTGACACTTGTTTTTGTTTAGTTTAACACCATGATTTTGACAATGATCGAGAAGCTTTACCAACTTTTCATCGTGGTCTTTTCTAGCTTGCTCATCATTGTCTCCAACACCATAGATGACAACACCATCTGCAATGCATATCACATTGTCAAGTCCGTCTAGCTAATGGTTACGTCGTTTCTGGAATATCTCCCCACTGGTGGAGAGACCCAAGGGCAAACGGAGCCCTTTATATCTACTGAATGGCGTTTGGAAACAAGTCAGCTTTGTTGATTCTTCATCTAGTTTTAGATGCTAGTATCCATTTCGCAGATCTAACTTTGAGAATAGACATGCATGCGATAAAGTGGGAAGAACATCATTCAAAGTAGGCATAAGATAATGTTCCCTTTTAAGTGCAGAGTTTAGTGACTTTGGATTTATGCATATACGAAGCTCATCAGACTTTTTGGGAACCACAACCATTTGGTTAACTCAATTACTTGGTTCATAGACAGGTTAAATAATCTCGTGTTTGACCATTTTGTCAGGTTCTTTCTTAACTTTAGCTTTAAGATGTACAGGTACACGCTGGGTAGGTAATGCTACAGGGACAGCAGATTCATCAATTTGAAGATGTACATCACCTGGTATATCCCATGACCGTCACTGAACACGTCATTATATTGTTTGACAGCATCGACTGCAGCCACAACAAAGTTATCATAGTTTATTTGAATCAAGTTCATTTGCTCTGAAGCGCGCTTTCCTAGGATAGGCTGTAGATCAGATTTCATGATGACGAATTCAACTGAAAAATTCTCATCGGTAGCTGGATTTTAAAAGATTTTACGACAAATACCAGCTGGCTTAACACATGACTGGATCCACATTTTAAGTATCTTAGTAGTATGTTTTAGTTTAGTTTCTCCTACATGAGTCATAGGTAAAATGTTAACAGTTGAACCACAATCTATTTGGAATTTTACTGTTTTCCCAGAAACCTCCATTTTAGCGAAGACTGGTTTTAGTTCATTACCAATGGCTTGAATTAGCTCATAGTCTGATTCATCGGAGTTAGAGGAGTTTTCGATGTGATGCACGTTCACGTTTTGCGGATATTATATTAGGTTTCTTACACTTAGAACAAGACTTACCTCAGGCAGAGCACAGCCTTTTCTGTAGCACATGTTTTTGCAGCAGAACTTAGAGTCACGCTTAGTTTCACTTTCAGCTGAATACAAAGATGGACACGTTTCTTTAGATTTAGGTCTGTAAGGTCTGACAGTTCGTTTGTATTCTACTTTGCGAATCTCCTGAGAAGAGGTGGTGGCAGACATTGTACCTATTTGCAATGAAGCCGCTTCGTCACTTTTGCAGATGTCGAAACATGTTTTGAGATTAAGCTTTCTTTCTTACAGAAGTCAACGTCTAGTCGTGTTATCCGAAATGCCTAAGACAATGCTGTCGCGCAAGAAACTGTCATGCAACTCTCCAAAATTGCACGTTTTTGCAAGATATTTCAGAGAAGTGTAATACGAATCAAAAGTTTCACCAGTTTTTTTATTACGCTGGTTAAAGATGTACCGCTCAGCAGTAATGTTTATCAGTCAAATTAATTTTAAAATATTAAACATTACTACATATTTATCGGAAATAAATTATTTTTAATTTAACCCTTTCACTGATGAAGCCTTATATGATACATTCCTAGCAATCATGCCAGGAATTCAGTAAATTCTTTATGAAGTAAGAAATATTCTGTTAAATAATTAGAAAATAATTTGACTGGATGTAATTGTTACCTATGGTAGGAGCAACTACCAATTATTTTAAAACTATTCAACTGGTTATTTCTTATTGTAATGAATTTGTCATTTTGTCTGTATCATTGAAAGAGTTAGTAAATATTCTGTGAAATGTTTTGACACTACTTTGGCTGGGAGCTAATGCCGCCCATGGTAGTGCATTAAGTCTGATTATATCCAAAATATTCAACAAGGTACAATACACCTGTGTTTTGTAAACTAGAGGCCCGAGGGCCTGTGGCGCTCACCTGGACCATTGGCATTTAAACCATTTGCATTTAAATAGACATGATGGATGATTTTCGGAAAATCCAAGATGACTGCCAAAAAATGGCCCAATCAAGACTCTCGTTTAATGTGTTGAAGCCTACTGTCATAGGATTGTTCCACCCAAGTTTTGTTGAAATCGGGTTATTGATTGAAGGAAGGAGTATCGTTTTCAAATGTTCTGGAAAACCTTTAGAAAATCAGAGATTTCCGCCAAAACATTGACCTATCGAAATTCCAAATAGAATTTCTAGAGGCTACGACAATAGGTTCCTTCCAGCCAAAATTGGTTGAAATTGCCCAAGCGATTAATGAGGAGTAGCATTTTATATGGATTTCCATTTATCGGAAAACCCAAGGTGGCCACCATCAAAATCAAGCCGTCAAAATTATGTATACAAGTTCTGAAGCGTACGGGCCTATGGTTCTTCCAGCTGAGTTTGGTTGAAATCGGCCAAGTTGTTAACCCTTAGCACACTGATGTCAATGTTCTATCTTTTACAGTGTCAATAGCAAAGAAACTAGCATACATTTTTCAACAATTTTGGTGGAAGATGTTGTTATCTATGACAGCACCATCTTCCACCAAATTTGTTGAAAAATAAACACCAGTTCATCTTTTACTTTAATTATAAAATTAAAAATTTTGACATTAGAGTGGTACGGGTTAATGAGCCTTTTAACTGTTTTCCCAAAATATTCAGAAAATCCAAAATGGCTGCCTGAAAAATTAACCCTTCAAAATTCTATATGCAACTTCTAAAGCCTACCGCCCTAGGCTCATTCCAGCCAGTCTAGTTGAAATCGCCCAAGTAGTTAATGAGTAGACGATTTTCAACCATTTTTTCGGAAAATTCAAGATGGCCACCGAATAAATTGACCAATCAAAATTCTATGTACCTGCTCTGAAGCATAGCACTTTATGGGCCTTCCAGTCGCATTTGCTTGAACTCGTTCAAGCGGTTAATGAGGAGTGGCCTTTTAACTGATTCACCAAAATTTTCAGAAAATCCAAGATGGCCGCCGGAACAATGGACCAATCAAAATTCTGTATACAAGCTCTGAAATCTACCAGCCTAGTATCCGCTCGGCCAAGTCTGGTTGAAATTGCTCAAACAGTTAATGAGGAGTAGCATTTTAAACGATTTCCCGCCATTTTTCAGAAAATCCAAGATGGTTGCCGGAAAAATTAACCAATAAATATTCTGTATACAATTTCTGAAGCATACTAGGCTAGGGTTCTTCCATCCAAGTTTGATTGAAATTGGCCCAGTGGTTATCGAGGAGTAGGCTTTTAAGTGATTTCCAGAAATTTTCAGAAAATCCAAGATGGCTACCAGAAAAATTGACGAATCCAAATTCTGTATACAAGCTTTGAAACCTACCAGCCTATGTATCATTCCAGACAGCTCTGGTTGAAATTGCTTAAGCAATTAATGAGGCTTTAAACGATTTCCCACCATTTTTGGGAAAATTCAAGATGGCCGTCGGGAAGATGGACCAATCAAATTCTATATATATTTCTGAAGGAAGCCACGTTCTTTTATCCAAGTTTGATTGAAATCGGCCCAGTGGTTAATGAGGAGTAGGCTTTTAAGTGATTTCCAGAAATTTTCAGAAAATCAAAGATGGCCGCCGGAAAAATAGACCAATAAAAATTCTGTATACATGTTCTGAAACATACCAGCGTACTATCCTGTCAGCTAAGTCTAGTTGAAATTGTTCAAATAGTTAATGAGGAGTAGCGTTTTAAACGATTTCCCACAATTTTTTTGAAAAATTCAAGATCGCCGCCGAAAAAATTGACCAATCAAAATTCTGTATACAATTTCTGAAGCCTACCCCCATAGGGTACTTCCAGCCAAATTAGGTTGAAATCCGCCAAGTGGTTAATGAGGAGCGTTTTTAAGGAAAAGTTGATGGACGGACAGACAGATGGAGAGACGGACGACGGACGGTCGCCATGCCATAAGCTCACTTGGCCATTCTGGCCAGGTGAGCTAATAAAATGGGAAAAGGCACTACAGAAGCCGTATCTTATATTTACATGTATATTTACAGAATTCACAGCAACTCCACCCCCACCCCATTTCAAAACCACATGGAAATATTATAGTATGGCTGTTCTCCCGCACCCCATCCATAGCCACCATGGATGGCAGCTTGGTATCGTACTTGTACTCAGCCTCAGTACAATTGCTAAAAAGTACATGTACTTATACTCAGCCTCAAGTACTTTGCCAAAGTACTTGTACTCAGCCTCAGTACAGCTTCATGTACTCGACCCCAACCCTGATTCTGGCTACTTTCTTGTTTCCGGGTGGTCCTCTTACATGATAGACGTATTTTTCCGAGTTATCTTCCTCCACTCTCCTCTTACCCTCTGCTGTAAGTGTTCTAACTCCTTCGTGCTGCTCCTTAGACAGATCATGCGCAATGCTTACTGTGGAAAAGGGTTCTGCTGCCTCCTTCAGTTTGTATATGCTTCTCAGCAATCGTGTCTTAGTAACAGTTGATTCTAACGCAATGAGTAATGGTCTGGCCTGTTGATTTTCCCTAGGCTTGCCCAATCTAACTGCCCTTGTTATGTTTTCCATCTCCAGTGGTCCCTTGCAGAGGTCTAGCACAAATTTCTTAGGGCCAGTGGCTGTGCTCTCTCTCTCTCTAGCTCTATGTATTATTATGTTTGGATTTTCTAGCCTCTTCGTCCAGCATCTGCTTCGTTTTTGATTCAGCTTCTCCGCTTCGTGCGTGCGTGTGTGCGTGCATGCGTGAGAGAGAGAGAGAGAGAGAGAGAGTGTGTGTGTGTGTGTGCGTGCGTGTGTGTGCGCACATGTGTGTGCGTGCGCGTGTGTGTAGATTTATTGGAGGTAACCATGTTGTGCATGCTTTCTTCAATCACACCAAATTTCTTCTCAAGCTTGTCCAGCTGTTCACTCTTCTCCTCACCCTCTACTACTATCTTCTCTGCCACTTTCTTCTCGAGAATCTGCAACCCCTCCTCTTTGTCATCCATCCCCTTTGTAGCCGTAACACCTCAGAATTCACCTTCATATGAATGGCTTTGTCATTCTGCTCAAAAGTCTTTTTTACACTCTATACTGTTCGTCAATTGCATTGATACCAGTGCAACTGTTTTGATAGTCCTTTGTTAATACTCTCATAAACCTTACTGGGTACATTCTGGCGGTTTTGACCAGCATTTTGACCACGAAACACAGACATCACATTCGAGTGCTTTCGTATTATCCTTCACTTCACACTTACAGTTTCTGCAGACAATTACTATTTTCATCCTCTTCTACCGGTTTATTGTCATAAAAAATATCACTTACCTCGGGAGCTTTGCTTTGATTAGCCTCTACCTGAACAATCACGGGAGGTTTGGCTTCTTTGACAGAATTTGCTCTATAATTGCGTTTATTTATACCAGCAGCCATCTTGTTTATTTTCCAAAAGTTACATGGATGATGACGCCACTGTTGCTACAGACGCTAGTATCTCCTGTTGCTGATTATAAAAGTCGAAATTCTTCCAACTAATCACTGAAAAATCTCCGCCTTATTGCAGGTGATGAAAATTCACTGTAACACTGGTTTTGTTGCTTTATGTTGATGTATTAAGCTGCGATCGCCCTCAAACCCTGGACAATCAAGAGCTCAGAAATTCTACGTTGAGACACAGGCACATGCGCTTATTCATCCTTTGAATAACAATTAGCCTTACAGAGAATGGGTGAAAATGCTACGGCATGGAACTACGGTCTATGATCTACATTCATTCAATCCTTCGTTCGTTCGTTGGTTCATTCATTCGTACACCCATCCATCCATCCATCCATCCATCTGTCCGTCCACCACCGCCCCACCAACTCACTTGCCTGTCTGTCTCTCTATCCATCCATCTGCCCACCTGGCCACATGCTGTCCTGCCCTCCCCCTGCATGCTTGCACGCACGCATGCACGCACGTGCACATGCATGCACAAGGTTCAAGGTTGTTTTTTTTAATATAGAATATACATTTACAGATTTACAACAGGTAGTCCACCAAAGGCAGAGCCTAGCTATATGGTGGTGGACCCCTATATATAACATATAACAACAATATAGGACAGTAGGACTGTATACCGAGGAATATATGATAACTGGTAGAATATTTACTAATATTTCTTTAAAGAATTACTAACAAATCATGAATGTGATGACAACCTACAACTGAATCTGAACCTAAATTGTCAGAAAAAATCCTAGCTAGTTCAGAAATTCATATACAGGACTATCTGACAGGGAGCTACCAAAACTCAATGTTCCTATCCCCAACAGACAGAGAAGAAATCCATAAAATTCTAATGCAAATTAAACCAACTAAAAGTGCAGGTATTGATAATTTTAATTGGAAAATCTTTAAAGAGTGTATCACAGAAATACTAACCCCACTAAATCAAATCTGCAATCTCTCACTCCCAGGATGTATTCCAATCTCGTTTAAAAAAAGCACGTGTTTATAAAGCTAAAGCTCCATACGACTTTACTAACGATAGACCCATCTCAGTACTCCCGCTTTTCTCAAAACTTCTGGAAAGGTTATATTATAATAGAATCTTTAACTACTTAAACAAAAATTCGGTCATCTACCAATCTGAGTATGGTTTCAGAGAAAAACACTCCACCATCCTTGCCATTGTGGACATGATAGAGAAAATCTTTAAGTCGCTAGAAAAAAAAAAGAACATACACTAGGTATATTCTTGGATCTTTCCAAAGCATTTGACACCATTGACTATGCAATACTATTTAAAAAGCTTTCACATTATGGCATAAGAGGCATCGCTTTAGATTTGATTCAGAATTACTTGACTGATAGGACATAATGTGTGCAATTTAATGGATGTATCTCAGGAAATAAAAAATTAGTCTGCGGTGTCCCTCAAGGGTCAATTCTTGGACCCCTACTGTTCTTATTATACATGAATTATTTACCTAATGCCCGTAACCTACTATCACTAATTTTATTCGCGGATGGTACCAATGTGTTTGGTCACCATAAAGATATAGACACCCTATACACAATTACAAACAGTGAAATGGAAAAATTATAAATTGGTTTAAAGCTAATAAATTATCCATGAATGTCAGCAAAACCAATTTTCTATTATTTACAAGATATAATCAAGTAAACGAAGGGCTTGCTCTCCCAAAACTCTACATAGATAATCAAGAACTACAGGAAACTGAATATGTTAAATTCCTAGGAGTCAATTTGGATAAACAACTAAGCTGGGAGAAGCATATATAGACGATCATATCCATGGTGGCGAGGAATATTGGTATTATGCACAGACTCAAATCATATCTCCCACCTGACACTCTAAAAACTCTATATAGCACATTAATACTTCCACACATAACATACTGCAATGCTATCTGGAGCAACACACATCAAACTAAATTTAAAAAATTAAAATCACTACATAAGCAATCTGTTAAACTATTCTCACAAGCACCAAAGGGCCAAGATACCTTTAAAACACACATAATTCTTAAACTTGAAGACATTGGAAAGGTCTAATTATTTACTATTTTAAGAGATTACAACAATGGCAGCTTACCCACATCATTATCCAATATTTTTACACCCAATACAGACAAACATACTCACAACACACGAACAAGTTCTAACCTACATGCCGCATATCATTGAACAGAGGCAGCTACACACACACCAACCCATCAAGCAACACAATTATGGAATAACACAGATGCAGACACACGTGCGCAAATTATTACAACAATGTCATTCAAAAAGTACATAAAAACAAAAATTATTGAGAGCTACTAGAAGCCAGATTACTAAAACACACACCAGAAACCCTTAATGACAAAAAAGGAGTAATTTCCTATAATGTAATGAATGTTCTGTTGGATACTTTGGGACAAATTTGAACTGCCACTGTTGCTGCCTGTGACAGTAACAGACTACAATTGAATCGGTTACAAAATACTCAATGATTTCACTGTTCACTGTGCACCTGACTGAAATTAAGATATTGAAATCTTAAGGGTTAAAGGTCTAACCACCACCATGGCAGCCATGTTCCAAGACAGCGGAACCTGTCTATAGCGGCCACTCGCTTTCTGGATCCAGGAGGTGATGGTCCTTTAAAGCAAATAGACATAAGAACCCAGGTCCTGAAAAGTCGCTGCCCTGTTGTATTACAAGCCACTACCTATATTCCTAAATGTATGAAATAACCAATTTTTAGTGACATATTATTATTTTTTTAATGTTGCATAAATGTGGTCTCTGTAAACAGGTTCTTCCGCTGTAGCGCACCCGGCCACCAGGACAACAAATATGTAGACGTATGTACATGTACATGTAATAATACATGATAGTAATAATGATAATGATAATAATAATTAAAATAATAATAATAATAATAATAATAATAATAATAATAATAATAATAATACATGTAAATAATAGTAATGATAATGTCGTTGTTACTGTTATTATTAAATATAATGATAATAGTAATGCGACAATAATAATAATAATAATAATAATAATAATAATAATAATAATAATAATAATAATAATAATAATAATAATAATAATAATAATAATGGTGGTGACAGCAATAATTACACATGATAATAAAAATCGTTATAATGATAAAACTGATGATGATGATGATGATAATAATAATAATAATAATAATAATAATAATAATAATAATAATAATAATAATAATAATAATAATAATAATAATTATAATAATAATAATAATAATAATAATAATAATACATGTAAATAATAGTAATTGTTTGTTGTTATTGTTGTTAATAATAATCGTAATTTCACTGAATAGTAATAATACTCCACAAGATGGTGACTCCACTCCCTCCAACGCACCCCCCCCCCCACCCCGTAAAACGTATAACGTAAAACGTTATGTCATAAGTCATGTATCCACACGTAATTTGTTTAAATGTATTGTATCGTACTCTATGTCCTTTGTAATATAAAATATCCATGTAAATGTATATACATGTTATATGTATAAACATAATATTACAAATCGCATCATAGGCCTTGCCTTTGGTGGATGCCTGTATTGAATTGTTGAACTATTTACCGATATGGAAATAAAGAATCTTGAATCTTGAATCTTGCATTGTTTGTGATACTAAACTTTCCCATTTTACATTACTTACTTTTTCGTTTATTATTTTCATTAACATTCGTTATTTTGACCAAAAAAATGTCAGCGTCCCGCATTAGCTGTTCCTGTACAACAAGTGCGAGATTTGCACAATTTATTCGAAACCGGTCGAAAAGTTGAGAGTGGCGTATTCGGCGGTTCGCCCGTTCTCGCAAATCACGAGATTTGCCACTTGGCGACAGGATTCTTGAAATATTCAAGATGGCTTCAACACAAAATGGAGTCGGCAATCGGAATAGTTGAAGAACAGGAAAAGTATGCTTTCTTTTTAGGCTCTGCACTTAGGAATGAAGATCCAGAGCAGTTCCTAGTCGTCTACGATTCCATTATTCCAAATGCTCTTCCTGAAACACAGGTCAACGCTAACAAACATTACACATACGCAACCAGTTTTCGTTAAGTTATAAAATGAAATCGTGCTTGATCATGTTCCTGAAATGCTTAAAGTTTATGATTATGCTACTTAGGGTTCATTATTATCACTATATTTAATTGATTATATTATGAGACTTGCCAAATCCAGTCTTGTACCCACTTTGCAAAAAAGATGTCACCAGTGAGCATTGATTGAAAATATGCAGAGAAGGGCCACTAACTGACTAAGTTAATTCCTGAGCTTAAGACATGACCTATGAAGAGCAGCTGAGAAACTAAGTTACCATCATTCACTTATTGTAAGATTGCAACGAGATATGATTGAAATGGTTAAGATGCTTCAGGTTGTAGGGTAGGTTATCGTCAAACTCAAACCGTGGTACCATAATCATTCAAACCGTGTTGAAAATAATGTCCTTTGGATGTTACTTTATAACTAATCAAGATCAAGAAGATCATCATTTTACAAGGCATAAGCCATTGGCTTGATATTGCCTCAGTGGCTTGTTAGTGCCGGATTACACTGGATACGACAGTTCCGGATCATCAGTAGTTTCGGATCACTATCTTATTGTCTTAATCAATCAATTTCAATGGAACTAGGCTTTGATTTAATATTTTGTTATGTTGATCAATAATGTCATTTTAATATATAACCAAGAAACATAAAAATGTACATTTCAGTTATGGCAGATTTTCAGCATTTAATCAACCATCAATGCCCTGTCACGATTAGCGATCCATTACGGTTAACCCGAAAACAAGTTCATCACTTTTACTTTTAATTTATTAACAAAACTCGCATGTCTACACATCAAAATATCTGTTATTCCCACAAAACATGCACAGATAGTTCATTTCGTATAATTATATTTATATTACCAATTATTTAAATCTAAAGGCGATCGTTAGATGATGTGCCGTCCTCTTCTGTAGTTCTGAATCAACGATTTAGCGTGCATCCCGAAATAGGAATTCCACCGTCGCCCCGCAACATAGTGACATCAAACAGGAAAATCAACCATTTATAGTGTATGTTGAAAATGCTTCTATAGACAGCTCACGTTTGTATGTCATTGATGTAGACTGTCTTGTTTTGGCCATGACAAAACATGACAAGATAAGGCTGGGTTAAAAATATGCTTTTCTAGTCATAAACTTACTTTATATGACGTGATCCGGAACTACTCATAGTGATCCGGAACTGCCGTATTCGGTCGACTTATGCTATTGTGAAATTCTTCGAAGGTCAAAGGTAAAAATAAATCTTATATCTTTGCATAAAGTACAAATGTGTGTCATCAAAATCTAACATGTTAGATTTAAAATATTCTATAAATAACTTCACAGGAAATAGTTTTTACATAGTGATCCGAAACTGCCTGAAGTACTGTATCTGTTTAAGCATGTCCTATTGGAAAACTACTTGTTGGATTAGAAAACTTTTGGCACATAATGAACGTATATTCATTCTTTACGGTTCGAGGAGTTAAAACTGCCAAGCCTGATATACCGACGCCTCTAACGGAGATCTAATTGAAACATACAAGTACGTACATGTACACCTACAGTGCCGATCAAGAGAAGCTTCTAGCACCTGACGATAGCAAACGTACCAGAGGCCACAGTTACAAGCTTCTAAAGCAACGTTTTATCAGTGACACAGGAAAAAGGTTTTGCAGCATCTGTGTGGTCAACTACTGGAACACAGGGTTCGCACGGGTCATGGAAATCCTGGAAAGTCATGGAATTTGAAAATCTAAATTCCAGGCCTGGAAAAGTCATGGTAATTTGTCAATTTGATAAAAGTCATGGAAAAGTCATGGAAAATGATAATCTCCCTAAATAAAAAAAAAATCTGATGGCATACAAATGTGAAATGGGGAAATAAAGCTCGGAAATACACATTTCCATACCTTTATCGCGGCAATCACATGATTTCATTCATTATCAAAGTCATATGTCCAACCAAAATAAAATGACCCAAAACAACGTAAGAAATAAAATGAGGTTAAATCCCTTCTTATGTTGGTAGGCCATACTAAACTCTTTTGTGATTGGAGGCATTCCACTGAACTATATCTGGACTGGAAGGAGGCCTCCCAAATAAAAACGGCGTTTGTAACGGCGCGAATGCGAATATCCCAAATTAATAATAAATATGTACAGAAGAGAATGTTTTTAAAACAATTTGATCACTAAATTCACTATTTCCTACTCAGCGTATGCATTGGGCAGTATATTTAGTGGCAACATTTTTGTTCAATTGGGCGATTTCGTCCCGGCCGAATTGGTTACATTATGATAATTAGATAATAATAATAATAATAATAAGTGAATTTATAACGCGCCAAACTCCACGCAAGCATGCTCGTAGCGCAAGACAATGAAATGATAATATAAACATTAATTTAAATTCTGGTACGCTTGTTTAAAGAGATGAGTTTTAAGATTTGATTTGAATGTTGTAAGATTTTTTGACAATTTTAGATGAATAGGGAGGTTGTTCCATTCAGTGGCGGCCGAGAAAGAAAATGTTCTAAAGCCGTATGAATTCATTTTGTATTTTGGGATTTTGAGCATTTGCTTGTTTAGGGATCTAAGTGACCGGGTTGGTTGGTATGGCTCGACTAATGCAGAAAGGTATGTAGGTGCAGTTCCTGAGACACACTGGTAAGCTAGACAGAGGATTTTAAATTGGATACGTTGAGCAATTGGCAACCAGTGAAGCTTATGGAGAATCGGAGTGATGTGTGCATCTTTTGCCTGGCGTGAGATTATTCGTGCTGCTGTATTCTGAATAGTTTGGAGCTTGTGGATGTTTTCTTTTGCCATACCAATACAGAGACTATTGCAGTAGTCCAACCTAGACATTACCGTCATGATCACTAATTTTGTGGTAGCCTCTGTGGTAAGATAATTCCTGATGTGTGCAATGTTCCGCAGCTGCAAAAAGCACACTCTGCGCAGATAGTTTATATGTTTATCCATGCACAACTCGCTATCCAGTATCACGCCGAGGTCTTTAACCGTGTTGGAGATCGGAATTATATTTGTACCAATGACTAGACTACTTAGTTCTGTTTTGTCTCGTCTGATAGATGGACCCACCAACATACATTCAGTCTTTTCTTCGTTCAGCTTTAGCATGTTGGTTGTCATCCATGCTTTTATGTCCGCACAACAATCTGTTAGCTGTTTGGTTGCTAGAGATGCAGATGCCGCTGGAGGAGGAAATGTATTAATGAGCTGCGTGTCATCCGCGTAAAAATGGTGACACAAACTATGAGAATCGATAACGGATCCTAGCTGTTTGGTGTAGAGCGTAAATAGAACCGGTCCCAATATCGAACCTTGAGGGACACCGCATGTAAGTTCAATGGGCGCAGATTGCGTACCATTAATGTAAACGGACTGGAATCTTTGTGATAAATAAGATTGGAACCAGTTCCACGCACTGTCAGTTATGCCAAACTCAACTTTTAGTCGTGTCAACAGCTTTAGGTGGTCAATGGTGTCGAACGCGGCGCTTAAATCGAGCAAAAGCAAGAGTGATACGTTTCCTTCATCCACACCACAGCGAAGGTCATTTAGAACTCTAAGAAGAGCTGTTTCAGTACTATGTCCTTGACGATAGGCGGACTGAAATGGTTCGTACAGACCATTACAATGCATGTGATTTGCCAATCTCTTACTGACTGCCTTTTCAACAACCTTGGATATAAAAGGTAAATTAGACACAGGCCGATAATTTTTTTTTTGGATGGCGATGATATCTCGGTCTCGCTAGCGTACGAAGATTCCCCTGTATATTGAACGTAGTTCTTGCTCAAAGATGGTGTTATGCATTCTATTACGGTTAAAGTATGAAATAAACTTGTTAATATTAAAAGAATAACAAGATATTTAGCCGATAAAGGTTTATTATTATTTTGAATCTAGCCGTAAAGTTACCAATTTTCGTTTGTCTGAAAAATATGTTTTTCAATATTTCTAAACTCTGATTGCGTATTATATTCATGTATACAGCTTTTTTGGCTCATATTTTGTCAAATTTTCCCATGCGTGTTATCTATTAGTGCGCAACATATTCGCGAAAGTAACGATTTTATGGATTGGATTTCAATTTTTTCTTGAACACCTTGTCCAAATAGAAGCCTCGGCTCTAAGCCTTAAATTTGTTCAAAAAATTTTTTAAATTTCAAAGAAAATAGTCAATTTGCAGACCAAGTGAAGACTATTTTATAAAAAAATGTTCAACGATAGTCTTCTCTTGGTCTGCAAATGGACATCTCTCAAGACCACGCATGACAGAAGCCGGCTTTGGCTGATATGAGTGTTAAAGGGTTAATAGACAATTTTTGGGGTCAAAATCTTATATTTTTTACAAAATTTACTAGAAATGCCCATAGTGCTTCTTACCATTTTGACCGATTTCAACCAAGTTAGGCTGAAAGGATATTCTCACATGTTGACTGACCCTTTGTCATAGATAAAGTGAATTCCATATGATTCACTATATGCTGTTGAACATTTTGAAACAAATTTGACTGTCTTTGACCTAGCTATTGATTCTTGGAGGTCATGGAATTTCTTAATTTTAGTCATGGAAAGTCATGGAAAAGTCATGGAATTTCAAATACTGAAAGGTGTACAAACCCTGGGAACAACCTACCAGTGTCAGTTGTATCTGCCTTGACACTGAACACCTTAATTAATGGACGATTAGACATGGGCTACTGCAGTAAAGTTTTTGAAACTAACTTCCCAATTGAGCCCGTCCCGCATCCAAGTTAAACAGATGCAAGAAGTTAGCGGCAATGAGAATGAAGATCTGCTACAGGCTGTCTAGCCTAACCAGCAGAAGACATCTATGTATTTACTTCACCGTAAATTATTTAATAAATAGGTAAAATGGGTATGCCACAACTTGTAAATTTGTCTTCAGATCATGTGATTTTGAGTTTCAAAATGGCTGGCATCTTTAATTTTTATCAAGCGTATCTTTAAATCCATATTTAAACAGAGAAAACTAAGCAGACACCAATTAAAAGTGAACTGTATTTCACCTAAACAAACTTATTTTACCATTGCTTTGGTTTATAGCGACTAATGCTCCGCAGATTATTTTTCTTGATTACTTAGTATGTCCTGTTACCACGGTTTGATAAACCTCTCCTCACCGTGATATGTTGATCATCAAATTTGATCATGACTTGGCAATTTAAAATTGATATTGTAAGATACTCGTTAGGACATTCAGAATATGAAATATATGTGTAAAAAGAAGTTTTAAAGCTATCTGCCAATTTCTTATACATAGTGTTGCGCAAGAGTATTTACTTTAAAAAATTGCTTAAATCAGTAGTTTTCGTTAACTACCACGGTTTGATAGTACCCCCCATCCTATATTATCAGGAAGTCACAAATCCATTACAAGAGGCCACAGTCTTAAGATGAGATAGATTATATGGAACGCAGGCTAATAAGTGTGTGTGTGTGTGTGTTCCAATAGTATGTGCTAGATTCTGATTGTCATAGTGTAATTCAGCTTTTGTGGTCAAATTTTATGTCTTAATTATACCAATGCTTATCTAGTCTATTCTTAAATATGTTTGTTGCTGGGGAAGTTACGATTTTGTCTGTGAGTTCCAGACATCGATTACTCTATTTATGAAGTACTGTTTCCAGAATTCATGTTAAAAGCGGTTCTTTTTCAGTTTGTATGTGTGCACTCTGGTTATTGAATGGTTCATTATAAATAAATTTTGTGTTACTTGTTTGTCAGAGACACATAGTGCCCATGCATAAGTTTATACGAGGTCTACAATATTTTAATGTCATCATCATTTACGAGGCATAAGCCATTGGCTTGTTATTGCCTCAGGGTCAACATATTGAAATATATTCTTTCATTGAAATAAATAAGCATTTTAATTCTCGGGCATTGAAGCAAATTTTTTCGCATGTTTAATTCCACTTTGGATCAGTTTATGTTGGTCACTTACATTGGGCTCTGTCTGGCCAGATTGTATTTGATATTGTGTGGGAATTAGTAATCTAAAATTTTTTCATTTAATAGCATTTCTGAAAGCCTATTACTACATTGTAAAATTTGGCAATTATACTGGAGGTGGTTTTAGTGGTCAGCGATACCAATTTTCTTTTTTTTAACATTCTGTTAGCAATTCTCCTTCGAAGTGAAGTTTGTAGGATCTTTTCAGATATGTATACATTAGTGGTTGAACTAGTCGAAATATTCCCTGTTACATAGTTATTTGTGGTGAATAAAATCTTGTTCAAGTTCCGCCACCCTAATGCACAATGACATGTACAATATAATCGAAAATCACTAGAATTTTTTCAAAATGATCGCGATTATGAAAACTGAATAATCGTGCAACCCTAATCTATGCTAGCCTCTCTTAGCGCTACCACAAAATGTGGCCGTGGAAAGAGGAGCTATATACTGGTAATTGGAATTGATACCGACCATCGTCTTACCTATACACAGGCCAAGTACTCCACGTTGTGATGGGCTGGTATAAGTATGGCTTGTTCAGTAAAATTCAAATGATCTTTCTTTGAAGTAGATAACTAGTTTGTTCTTGAATGATTTGAATGTTGCTTCTATTATTGAAGAAATGCTTGCGAATTATCTTTCTTGCTACGTTTTATGTTGAGCTCGAACTTATGACCTCTAAGTTAGCTCACCTGACCTGAAAGGCCAAGGGAGCTTATGCCATGGCGTGTGTCCATCGTCCGTCCATCAACTTTTCCTTTAAATGACTTCTCAAAAACCACTGGGCCAATATCAATTATGTTTGGCAGGAAGCATTCTTAGGCCATAGGGATCCAAGTTTGTTCAAATGAAGCCTATTTGGCCAGCAGCCATCTTGGATTTTGGTTGATTTTAGGAAACGTCTTTAAAAATCTTCTCCGAAGCCACTTGGGGAATTGATGCAAACCTCATGAAAGTTGATCTGTGGCAAGAGCTGGACCAAGTTTGTTCAAGGGAACTTCATTGGTCAAATGGTTCTGCGGCCATCTTGGTTGACCTAGTTTTAGTGAAAACTACTCCAAAACCGTGGACGGGGTCGGGTCTACATTGGGCAGATATGATTAGGGACTAAGGGCCATTAAAGTTTGTTCAAGGGAAGTTGAACCATCAAAAAACATGGCCGCTGTGGGCCAATTAAAATATAAAGTGTTTGGTGGCCATATTGGATTTTTTTATTTGATGGATTTTGAGGCTGAAATTGGTTTTATGTAGGTATTTGGGTATTCTGATCTCAAATTTGCAATTTTCGAAACTGTCGGATGAACGGTTTGGCGGCCATCTTGGATAATTTTCCCACCCAAAACTCCCATGTACTAAGGCAATGGGAAATTTAAAATGTCTTCTCGAGAACTACTGGGCCGATTACAATTATTATCCCACCTGGCCAGAATGGCCAAGTGAGCTTATGTCATGTCGACCGTCCGTCGTCTGTCCAGCATCCGTCCGTCCGTCAACTTTTTTCTTTAAACGACTTCTCAAAAACCACTGGGCCGATTTCAATTATATTTGGTTATATTTGGCAGGAAGTATCCTTAGGGCATATGGATCCAAGTTTGTTCAAACGAAGTCGTTTGGCCAATTTGGCCAGCGGTCATCTTGGATTTTGGCTGATTTAAGGAAATGGCTTTAAAAATCTTCTCCGAAACCGCTTGGTGGATTGTAGCAAACCCCATGAAAAATGGTCTATGGCAAGAGGTGAACCAAGTTTGTTCAAGGGAACTTGATTGGTCAAATGGTTCGGCGGCCATTTTGGTTGACTTAGTTTTAGTGAAAACAACTTCTCTAGAACCACTGAAGGGATCGGGCCGAAATTTGGCAGATATGATTAGGGACTAAGGGCCATTAAAGTGTGTTCAAGGGAAGTTGATCTGTCAAAAAATATAGCCGCAGTGGGCCAATCAAAAGACAGCATGTTTGGCGGTTATATTGGATTTTTTTATTTGAAGGATTTTGAGGCTGAAATTGGTTTTATATATGTTTTTGGGTATTCTGATCACAAATTTGCAATTTTCAAAACTGTTGGGTAAACGGTTTGGTGGCCATCTTGGATCATTTTCCCAGCAAAAGCTCCCATGCTAAAGCAATGGAAAATTTAAAATGTCTTCTCGAGAACTACTAGGCTGATTTCAATTTTATTTGGCAGGAAGCATCCTTAGGGTGTAGAGATTCAAGTTTGTTCAAACGAAGCCAATCGGTCTATTTAGCATGTTTGGCGGCCATATTGGATTTTTTTATTTGATAGATTTTGAGGCAGAAATTGGTTGTATATATGTTTTCGGGTATTCTGATCACAAATTTGCAATTTTCAAAATTCTTGGATAAACGGTTTGGCGGCCATCTTGGATCATTTTCCCGCCAAAAGCTCCCATGCTAAAGCAATGGAAATTTTTTAATGATTTCTGAACTACTAGGCTGATTTCAATTTTATGTGGCAGGAAGCATCCTTAGGGTGTAGCGATTCAAGTTTGTTCAAACGAAGCCGATCGGCCAATTTGGCCGGTAGCCATCTTGAGTTTTGGCCGATTTTTTTTTAAACGTCCTTAAAAATCTCTGAAACCGCTTGATGGATTGAAACAAACCCCATGAAATATGATCTAGGGCAAGAGCTGAACAAAGTTTGTTCACGGGAACTTGATTGGTCAAATGGTTCGGCGACGAACTTGGTTGACCTAGTTGTAGCGAAAATGACTTCTCCAGAACCGCTGAAGGGATCGGGCCGAAATTTGGCAGATATGATTAGGGCCTAAGGGCCATTAAAGTTTGTTCAAGAGAAGTTGATCCATCAAGAAACACGGCCGTCGTGGGCTATTCAAAATATAGCATGTTTGGTGGCCAAATTGGATTTTTTTATTTGATGGTCTTCAAGATCCGGTTCCTAGGGCCAAAATAAAAATAGTTTTTGTTTCCCGTAAACTACCCGGGTGAACTTTTTAGCCTGTATGACCCGGCCGCCAACAAAATAATTTTTATTTTTTTCCCAATGTGTGATATTTCCATGACACTTAGCTTGTGAAAATCGCGTTGTTAGCAATTAAAAAAAACATTTTTAATGCATCTCTACTATGACTATGAGATACGAAAAGAGACCTACTTTCCAATATATTTTGCCTCAAAATCGCTAACATAGATGCTATATATCGCTAAACCGTTTTCTGTTTGCATAAAATTTAAATAAAATCTCCAATTTGCGTCGTAAATAAATGACTGTCTAGCTCATGTGATCATAATGCGCGTTTCCTTAAGGGCGAATTTAGGCCATCACATTGATAGCTACTCAGTCAAGGTACTTGAGACTGTCCTCCTATTGGCGAAAGTACCTACCCGAGTAAAACTATTGATATTTTGGCACTACTCCAGAACGAGAGAGACGATCTAAACTTACCCCAACTGGCACCTATTACTCGTGATCAGAATTGACAGTACGGTTTCGGTTTGTTTATAGGGCAGAATAATTGTATTTATAAACTTAGAAACTTTATATACTTACAAACTGTATAGGAAAATTTTTCTTAAGAGCAAATTTGTAAGAATAGCGTGTATAATAATAACAATCGTGTCACAGGGTGTGTCTACTTCAGACCGATCTCTGCCCTGATACATTTCCGGCCCCTCTAGAAGTCAATACAGGCCTCAGATTTGTAAATCTCGACCGCCTATTAGATTAATACTAGTAGTAGGCCATGTATGTTCAAGATATAATAAAGTTTATTCCACACTTTTGTTGTCAAAATGCGCATAAAACAGTCTTGACGTGATTAAATACCTTCCGTATAAATATATTTTAAGACCAAATTTATGTACCAAACAACAAGCACAGGAGAAAATGTGCATCAATTTTGTAACGCTGATCAACATTAAATGATCCAAATTGAATTATTACGAACGACAATATAGCCGGCTTCTTACGTTGGCGAGCCAGCGGTTCTTGAGATGGGAGGCACCATGTTCTCGAGAGATATTACCCGTTTTTTAAGATCAGAATAATACTCAGTTCCTCTCGCGCAGTGATAATATATAGATAGTTCCGAGTCCCCGATTCCAGAATGTTTATATCCGAGTACTCGCTCTAAAATAAACTCTTCAATTGGAGGCGAATCACGTGATTTGTATTTTTTGCGACGCCATTTTATATCAAATTGTGGATTAATTTTGATGTAATAAACGAGGTTTATTAAAGGATACGCACTATTTAGGCGCTCAAATCGAATAATTTCACTTCCCCGGTTATGTTTTGGGGTATACATTAAACGTAGGCGGTGGGAATTTTTACGGGAGAAAATACGTTGAATTTCCGTGGTATCAATTTTAGAACTTTTTTGGGAAAACTCTGTAATATAGGTCCACCCCCTTTCTCAGAGATGTTTGGTTGGAAATTGAACACCTCTTGTCCTAATAGAAGTCTTGGCTATTATTAAGCGAAATACAGTATTCCGTGATCCGGCCCGTTTTTGTGTCTTAAACGGCGTTTGTAATTCCCAATCGGTAACAGCCTATGATTCTACTACTGGTAGTAATATTTCATTGATAAATTTTGATTCCCTGATGGGCATTTCCGATCAGACCCAATCAGATTATTTGTGACACTACGTCATGGAAATACGTCATTACAAATGTTATTGCGTTTGGAACACTTCCTCTATACATACAGCTACTGCGTTTCTATTGGCCATTACGGTACTGCGCATGAAAACTATCCAATCACGAGCGAAGAAGAATATATACTCTGCTTAATGTGCAACACCCTGTTTACATTAGTTCTTCACGGCGGATACAGCGAGAGATATGAATTGTAATCTGCAAAGTCAATGACAATGGAAACTAAAGATATTTCTCCAACTACAGTTTGCGTTACAATAACTGGAATTTTTCGATCACTAGTACTGTGAATAAAAAGTTCTGGTTTATTGAGCATATTTATGTCTTATTTTAATTCAAACTATATCATGTCTGAAAAGGAAAAAAAAATCTAAAAAAATTTAAAAAATTTCCTCCCCTCCCTACTGACATTTATTCCTCCCACCCGGTTTGCAGGAAACAGATTTTTTTTATGGATGGCCTAGTTCCGTTTCCGGTTTTAGCAGCGCTTCCGGTTTGGATTCCTGTCTGTACACTTCCTCTTCTGTTTCTAGAGGTGTACTTCCGGGTCGTTCAGGCTTGGATAGACTTCCATCCTCAGGACAGGGGTTACTTTCGTTTTCTGGATCTACCTCCTTTCTTTCCGTATCCGGTCTGACTTCCGGTTTTTGCGTATTTCCGGTTCCTTTGTTTATTCTGTTTTTTTACTGTACATCTGGGTTCAGTTTCCGGTTGTCTTCTTCTGGTTTGCGCATTTCCGTTTCTTATTTTTTCACTTCCGGATTCGTACATCCGGGGATAGGGTCATTACCAGTTTCATGGTGTTCTATGATTAACTTCCGGTTCTGTTTTCCTTTTTTGGATTTCCGGTGATAGCTCTTATTGAGATTCCAGGTTAGTCTTATTTCAGTAAGTGCTTTTAAAATCAGAATGTTTAATCGCTGAAATTATTAATTCCGAGACATTGCCAGTCTTGAAGTCTCTCTTGAAATTGTAGATATTCAGCATTTATTCTTTTATCAGTGAAACATTTCAACGTAATTAAAGACTTCCGACTGGTTGCCGGATGAGTTTTTTGTTGCAGTCCATAAGTCAGTGTATTCTACGCATTATCACTAGCACTGTCGCAATTAAAATTAGTTTTTAATTTCATCCAACTTTAGATGGCCAGTTGTCTTCTGGCCGTTCAGCCTTTTTTCGCGCTCTTTTTTCCTCTTATGTCGGCAGGTTGACATATTTATTTTATCCAAAGGGAGTTATTTTCTCGAAGAAGATCCCTGTTTCTAGCGTAATTCTTAGTCTAACTCTGTCAGGCGCTGAAAGGAATAGTTTCAGTAGTGGATTCATAGGGAAGAGAATGGCTCTAAGATTAATGATTACAAGAGCTAGAAAACGCCGAGAATATTGAAATAAGATTATGGTGAAGGAATAAAAGCAGAGTTTTTGCTTCTGCGTTGTTACAGTCATGGTTTAGGTAAGTCTTTTTGCTTAGATTTTATATCGCCTCTGTTTTTCAGCGTTTTGTTTTGTGTTTTCATCCCGTAGTGTTTAATCATTATCAAGTATTAGTGTTTTGTGTATTTAACATCCAGATGTTCCCGGGATTCATTATCATTCTATCAATCATTCCTTTTATTAGCATATCAATCTCAATAACATCCGTCTTTACATGATGATAATATTGGTTCTAAGTCTAATAATAATGAGTAAGATAAGTATAGGTCTCTTCGTTCATCATCTGCTCCTTCTGCTAAAGTTTTCCTCTAGTCATGGTCTCCTTCCTCTTTCTCTTTCTGTCTGTCTTCTTTTTTCCCTCCTCTGGGGCTCTCCCGTATTTCATCGTCTATCTATCCTATCCAGGGATCTTCTGGTCCTGTTCTTTCCTCTTCATCTTCCATTTTTTTTAATTCCTCTCTTCCTCCTTCCTTTTTTGATCATCTTGATCTGATTTTTTCTGTCGTTCTCTTGTTTGAACTTGAGTTTCTAACTGTTGATTAAGGTCTGGTTTGTTCATTGTTTTCTGTTTTTAGGGATTCGTCCCTTGTTCGTTCTTTCATGTCAGCTTTTTTCTCTATTCTTTCCATGTCCTCTGGTCAGGATGTTGTATCTGTTCACATTCCTTCTGATCAATCTTTTTCCTTTTCTGATTCTTGATGTTTTTCTAACCTTCTAGCTCCCAAGAGGCTTTGCTCTCCTCTTTCCATTTTAACTGTTTGTTCTATGGCCTCTGGTAACTCTTCTCATCTCTTTTCTTCTTCATCTCCTAATCCTTCTTCTTATTCTTCTTTTCCCTAGTCGGTCAGGGCTGAGGAGATTTTGTCCAGTCAGGGTCTCTTCAGATGTCTGGTCCCTGTCTCTCTGGTGGATTGCTTAGACGCTTTCTCTTCTTTTTAAGGACAAGTTTTTTATAGACCTTCCTTCTTTTGTGTCGGCTCTTTCCTCTTTTAATTCCTTTTTCTTGTCTCCTCTGGTCCTTTCAATTGACAATTTGGTCATTATCATGTTAGTTTTCTTTGTGAATTATGTTAATTCTAAGGAATTTATACATACATGAGAGCGTTCAGCCTAGGGTAGGTTTTCCTACCCTGTCATTTAATCTTAGTAAAATGATCGCTATTCACTCTGAAACATTCATATCTGCATTAATTTTAATTTAACAAGGGGGTATGTCATGATTAAATCTCATGATTCTTACTCCCAAGTCAAGATGGAGACCATCTCCCAGATCTTTTCCAATCTAGATCAGTGTATGTGGTCGTTTCCATTGACCAAAATGATGCCTTCTTTCATGTTTTCATTTACCCTTCCTTTAGTAAATTCCTGAGTTTTGCTTACTAAGATCGAGTTTGGCAGTTTCGCGTCATGTCTTTTGGCCTGACCACAGCTCCTTTTATTTTTCTCGCATAGTCTCAGCTGTGGCAGAAATTTTCACCATCGTTCTATCCATCTCCACGTTTATATAGACGATTGGTTAGTAAAGTAAGTCTTCTTCAATTCTCTCAGGAATTCTTCCAGAGGTTTGCAGTCTGGCATGCAACCTAGGGTGGATTTTAAGTCTAAAGAAATCAAGCCTAGTTCCATCTCATATCCTTATGCATGTAGGTGTTTCTTTCGACCTGGCCCGGGGTCTAGTCTTCCCCTCAGACCCATGGATAGAGGCTTTATCAGTGGCAATGAAAATCCTGTTCTTCTCCCATGGTAAGAGCGAGAGTCTTTTTAAGACTGATAGGACTGATGGTCAGTGTAGAGAAAGTAATTCCTTGGGTGGCGCTGATGAGGAGACCCTTCCAAATGTATTTAATGTCCCTTTGGAAGCAGTCAGCCCGCTCTATTTACCATCAGATTCCCATCAGAGAACATTTGATCCCTCATCTAGATTTTTGGAGCGATCGTTCTCTGCTTCTGATGGGTGTTCCACTGGTAAAGTTCTCCCCTCAGGCGATTATCTTCACAGATGCTTCCCAGAAGGGTTGAGGAGCAGTCTGGGACTCCCTGTCAGTTTCCGGCCTTTGGTCCCTGGAGGAGTCGATAGCCCATATCAACATTCTGGAGTTGTGGGCTGTCAAGAAGGCTCTCCTTTCATGGTCAGATCTTGTGATAGGTCTCAAAGTCTTGAGTCGGTTGGACAATTCGACAGTGTGTCTTATATCAACAGGCAGGGAGGTACAAGGTCGTCTCTCCTTTTTCTAGAAGTGTGGAATCTTCTCTTGTGGTGCCGTAAGAGGCAGATTTTTCTAGTGTCCTCCCATGTCCCAGGCAGTCTGAATTTTCTGGCGGACTAACTGTCACATAAGTTCGCCCACACAGAGTGGCAGTTAAAGAAGTTGGTTGTCAGAGCGTTTTTCAGATCTCTTACATGTCTCCCTTTCCGGACAGTACATTTTTCTAGTGTCCTCCCATGTCCCAGGCAGTCTGAATTTTCTGGCGGACTAACTGTCACGTAAGTTCGCCCACACAGAGTGGCAGTTAAAGAAGTTGGTTTTTCAGATCTCCTCTTACATGTCTCCCTTTCCGGACAGTCAAAGAGATGCTCTGTCTCAGTCCTGGACAGGAATGTTCGCCTATGCCTTCCCTTCAACAATTTGATTCCGTTAGTCTTGAAGAAGGTCAAGGACCAAGATTGCGAGGTTCTTCTGATAGCTCCCTTTTGGCCCAAGAGGATTTGGTTTATAGACCTAGATCTTCTGGTAGACTTCCCTCGTCTTCTTCCAGTATCCCAGGATCTTCTATCTCAAGTAAGAGGTCTTTATGTGCATCCAAATCCAGAAGTTTTCAATCTGTGCGTTTGGAGAATCTCGAGTCTGAGGTCCTCGAGAATAAGGCTTCTTCAAGATCTCAGAGAATTATTGACTCTGCCAGAAGGGAATCGACCTGTCGAGTTTACAAGGGTCGACTTAAAATTTTTTGGTGATTGGTTTTCAGACCAAGGTTTCGTGCCCGATTCTGTTTCTATACCACAAGTATTAGATATTTTTTTATCCTATCTGTTTGATTCTTTACATTTGTCAGCTAATACGGCCATGGTATATAGATTTTCTCTGGCGTCTTCCCTTCCTTGTCTTCGGAATGCCGATGTCAATGATACTAAGACTTAATAGTTTTATTAAAGGTCTAGGTAATATTCGTCCGATTGCTAAGCCTTTACCTTCCTGGAATTTGGCTTTGGTTCTTCAAGTTTTAGCAGGTCGCCATTTTGAACCTATTTCTTCTATCAGTATTAAGCTTTTAACTGTCAAAGCTGTTTTTCTTGTTGCTGCTGCCTCTGCTAGAAGGTGTTCAGAGATTCATGGTCTTTCTGCTGAAATGGATAGATTTATAGTTTCAGGAGACGGTTTGGTTTTATATCCCAGAAGGGACTTTTTATCTAAAACTCAGTTTAACCGCTTTCCTGCTAGTCCAATCATTTACAAATCTTTATCGTCTTTTTCGCTGTCCGATAAATTTTTGTGTCCTGTTAGGGCATTAAGAACCTACAAACAGCGAACCAATTTTAAAAGGGTCGATCCATCCCATTTATGGGTTTCCTACGCAGAAGAGTTATCTAAACCGGTCTCAAAATCTACGATTGCCAGATGGAATTGTGAGACAATTAAGCTTTGTTATGAGATAGCCTCACCGGATCAAATTAATCTCCCAGATTAAAGGCCATGCGTTAGAGGTATGGCTACTTCTTTCACTCTTTTGACGGTTCGTCTTTAGATGGGGTCATGCAGGTGGCAGGATGGAAATCTGAATCTACTTTTACATCCTTTTATCTCAAAGACTAGGGTGGAGCAGCCTACTTCTTTCGTAACATACTATTTTAACTAAAAAAGGCGAAGACCATTTACCAAGCACTTTCCACCATTTCTGTGAGAAATGGGGAGAGTCTTCTTTTGGTTTTTATTTATTTCTTTAAGTTCAAGTTTCCCTTATTTGTTAATCACGGTGTGATTGAATTAAATGCACTATTATGTTATGTTATTAACATTTGGATAAGATTGGTTCGATTTTTATCCTTGTTTGTTGATTCTCAAATCTCCCACCTAATGTTTAAATGGGGCACTGACCAAATCTACGGGTTTAGCAAGTAGTGATTGAACGGTAATGGATGTTTTTGTGGTGTAATAACAACCACCCCCCCCCCCACACAGACCCCCCTTGTGGGTTGGTCTGTTGTTTTATTAACCACTATAAAAACACACTTACCGTTCAATCACTACGACCCGGCCTCAATCACCCCGCGTGGTAAGATTTGAGAATTGGCCTTTAATATTTAGAACTTAAATTTAGAAAAGTGAATCTGTTTCCTATTTGGGCTCCTGTGCGCATGCGCAAGCGCGCTTAGTGACAAGCGTCACTATGGGCCGAGTATAGACGTGCCAGTCTATAGCTGTCAGTATGCTGGAGATGGACGTAACCAGTAGTCTGGTTGAGGGTCCATATTAATAGGATAGGCATAGTGTGTATGCAGGCATAAAAATCTTATTCTGATAGCTAAATGCAGATAATTGATTTAGCAAGTAGTGATTGAACGGTAAGTATGTTTTTATAGTGGTTAATAAAACAACAGACCAACCCACAAAGGGGGTCTGGGGGGGTTTCCACTCGAGAACTTTAGTTAGCCTGCATGGATTTATTTCAAATTTGGTATAGTGATTCCTTATGACGAGGCCTCGGTGGGGATTGCGTTTCAGCGATGCTCGTCCAGATGTGTTGGAGTTATCCCCCTTGAATGACATAGAATTCAAGGAAAATTTGGTTTCCGTTCAATAACGTTAGCTAGCCTGCATGGATTTATTTCAAATTTGGTATGGTGATACCTTATGACGAGGCCTCAGTGGGGTTTGCGTTTCAGCGATGCGCATCCAGATGTGATGGAGTTATCCCCCTTGAATGACATAGAATTCAAGGAAAATTTGGTTTCCATTCAATAACTACATAGTCTGCATGGATTAATTTCAAATTTGGTATAGTGATTCCTTATGACGAGGCCTCGGTGGGGATTGAATTTCAGTGACGTGCGTCCAGATGTGATGGAGTTATCCCCCTTGAATGACATACTTGTCTGCTTTATATGCATGTGCTAGTTTAGTAGATGTTAGCATTGTGTTCTACAATGGATTGTGATTGCACTGCCTCATCTCATTATGTATGTAGTGTTGTAGCCACCATAGATTCACATGCATATACACACACGCAATTTTGTAAAGGCAGGAATCTCAAAAATTAGTTTTACTAGCAGCACCCGTCGAGGGACATGTCTTCTTCTTTTCGTTCGCTGATCATACCGCCAGTCCTGTAAGTGACTATCGACATGATCATAAGCGTTAAGTGCGTGGATCCATGGTTTATTAGAGTGCGCCGTGCGGCCTGGAACCTCCGTCTTCAGCACTCGAGGTTTCTGTCAGGGTTACCTCGCCCTTACCTCCTTTAGTCGCCTCTTACGACATGCAGAGGATACGGAAGGTGTATTCTAAGCCCCACCTACAGGGCATGTGATCAGTACTGATCTTCTTGTTATTATTATTATTATTATTATTATTATTATTATTATTATTATAATAATAAGACTATTAGAATAGACTTTAAAGACCTCAGACGTAAGTTTACATTGCATGTTCTGAAAGTAGTCAAAGCCTTTTATTATTGGATAGGTAATTGCATAGATCTACTGAACTCCAAGAAGATCTATAGATGATTTATTGTCAAATATCCAGTCATACCGCATAAAATTATAAGGCATTTCATTGGATGTTCAGTTTTGTCTGATGTAGTGTTGCTTTAGCTGAACTTTAGAAGACTATGTTCCTTATGTATAGGTTTGCAACTTATGCATATGTCACTAGATGATATTTGCTAATGCTTGTCTGTGTTTTCTTAAGCATGATAAACAACCATGACTAAATAATATAAACTTGTCACCTGATATATGAGTATTTCCCAGTATTTCCCACTGCCCTGGGAAATACTAGTATTTCCCGGTAAATTGCCAACCCTGAATTGCTAAATGCTTTTTAATATGCTGAATGAGGTTATGTAAAAGACATTTGAAGGATGATACATTGATGATTAGTTTACAACGTGAGGCCAAGGTGACATCACTGTACATGTAGGCATATACAATTATACGCAAATGATACATCCCAAATCACACACACCCACACCACAAATGTGCCCACCCACCTTTTACGCCAACACAGCGTGAAAATAGATAATTTGGCCTATATAATATTATTAGCTCACCTGGCCTGAATTTTTTATTTAATAGATTTTGAGGCCGAAATTGGTTTTATATAGGTTTTTGGGTATTCTGATCTCAAATTTGCAATTTTCGAAACTGTCGGATAAATGGTTTGCAGCCATCTTGGATCATTTTCCCGCCAAAGGCTCCCATACTAAAGCAATGGGAAATTTAAAATGTCTTCTCGAGAACTACTGGGCCGATTTGAATTATATTTGGCAGAAAGTATCCTTATGGCATAGAGATTTCATTTTGTTCAAACGAAGCCGATCGGCCAATTTGGCCGGTGGCCATCTTGGATTTCGGCCGATTTTTAGAAATGTCTTAAAATCTCGTTCGCCGAAAAGGCTTGGGGAATCGATTCAAAGCTTATGAAACCCCATCTAAGCAAAGAGGTAAGCCAAGCTTGTTTAAGATGACTTGATTGACCGAATGGCTCGGCGGTCATCTTGGATGACCTAGTTTTCCCGAAAACTACTTCTCAAGAACCGCTGAATGGATCAGGCCAAAATTTGGGAGATATGATTAGGGACTAAGGGCCAGTAAGGTTTGTTCAAGAGAAGTTGATCCATCAAAAAACATGGCCGCCGTGGGCTAATCAAAATATAGCATGTTTGGCAGCCATATTGGATTTTTTTATTTGATAGATTTTGAGGCCGAAATTGGTTTTATATAGGTTTTTGGGTATTCTGATCTCAAATTTACAATTTTCGAAACTGTCGGCTAAACGGTTTAGCAGCCATCTTGG
>JAVVLW010003309.1:0-28000 GCA_034401795.1 Chaetoderma sp. LZ-2023a | reverse complement strand
CGACAAGGTTTTGGGGCAGTATGTCAGAAATTTAATTGTAGCAGTACTGTGGATAATAATGCCAAAGCTAGCAGTGGTTCATTTTCGCTAAACGATAATGATGTGCCTTTTATGGACGACGATGATTGTGTTATTGACATGGAAGGTGTATGTGTGGCGGACACAGTTTTAGTCAGTGATCAGCTTTTAGATGATACATGTTGCCGGTTCACAAAAGATGAAAGTTCTCCTTTGTTGGGGAGCAATAAAAGTCTTTTAGACAATGACTCGGGTATCTCTGGCATCGGCAGTATGAGTAAGAGCACCTCATTAAGCTTAGGTAGTATCTCAGATCGACAAGAAGACAGCGATTCCGAAGAAAAGAATTATTTTGACTATTATCCAACACAGCAAAGAACAGGTGGTAGAACATCACTACCGAAGCTAAAGAGCGGCTCATACTTTGGTACGATCACTGCACGGTCCAACAGTGACTCGCTAGTCATACCAGTTACAGACGAGAAGGTGAATGATTATTATGATGAGGCTTTTGCTGTAGAATCTGACAGTAGTTCACAGGTAGATATAGACTCCCCTCGGAGTGATGGATCAGTGGGATGTGGATCAGATAGGCAGTGCACTCCAACATTACAACATATGCACACACTGGTCGATTCAGATACAAAACTCAATATTGAAATGAAAACTATTAGAGCAGGATCTGATCCGAGAGAGAATGATAGTAGTGATAGCGGATCATTCCCTAAACAGTGTCACTCACAACGAGGAGGATTTGCATATTCTCGACTAAATGAGGAGAATTCTGACGATAATGAAGAGTTTAATCACGCAGAGCTGCTTTCACATAGCTCAACTAGGGCAAGTGGTAAAAGTCAGCCTTTTAAAACTTATAGCACTCGCCCACTATCTTATGGTAGCACTCATACCAGTACACCGAAGCCATCGAGTGCTTTCACTCGATCGACCGCTGCGGTTGACGATGTTATTCAGTTTGACCGCTTCAATCGCATTTCCTCCCAATTGGTAGGATCACATCGAAGTAGTGAGCATGTCACTGTGGAGAAGTCATGTAGTTCAAATATTAAAGACAGAAAGCTCATGTCAGGTGGTATTACCACTGTCGCTAATTCTGGCAGAATGTCACCGACATATACCTATTCCAGTCCCGGTTTGCTGGCCAGCACAAGCAGAGATACCCCATTGGGATTTCTGCCGAGTTCATGGCAGCGAGATTCATCCAGTCTAACAACGGGTATGTCAAAATCAATCCAGGCCAAAACACTAGAGACGGAGGAGGCGAAGAAAAAGCGAAAGAAAAAGAAGGGCTCTAAAGGTGCGTCATACATAATATATATATATATATATATATATATATATATTTTTTTTTTCATTGACCTATAGGTGCATCTACAGCTCGGAGGTGGCATGGGCAGGGCGGTGCAGTTAGAAGTTATGTTTATGACGTATCATCCACTTTCACCAACATATCCCGGAGAAAGAAATTCTTTGATATAAAACTTATTCTGTTGAATATTTTGAAATTAACTTGACTGGAAGCCAATCGTTGAAAGGGTTAAAGGAAGGGAAAAGGGAGATAACAAATGATGTTTATGATCATGTTGATAGTCACTTACAGGACTGGCGGTGTAATCAGCGAACGAAAAGAAGAAGATGAAAATGATGTTTATTGGTGATTTCATACAATATTAAATAAACTACCATCGGTAAAAAATGGAAATGAATCGGGATTATTTAAGGAAAAGCATTTAGTAAATCTTGGAGTGCTTAACTTGGAGCCAATTAGTGACCGTGCTGGTGCTTCGTACTCCGCTGTGTGTCAACTGTGTATGCAGGTATACCGCATAGGCTTACCTGAATATAACGAAAGCACACCTGAATAAAGTTTGTGTAAGCAGTATGAATAGTAATTCTCTATAGGCGCCGATGCAGAGCGATTATCTCCCTACTGCTAATGGACCTTTCCATTTTTAGCTATGCCCCGCCCATCACTAGCTAAGCTCCACCCACATCTCGCCGTGTTTGGATGGATCGATCCCTGAATGCCCTAGCTATCAATTTCCTGAAAACTATACAGGGAAGCTGTTGAATATTTTGTAACTAATTAGACTGGGTGCTGTTGCTGTCATAGGCAGCAACAGCGCCCAGTCAAATTAGTTTCAAAATATTCAACAGAATATTTATTAAATAGTAAAAGCAAACAATTTGTACAACAAGGCATAGACCATCTTCAAATATGCGTTCGTGACGTACTTATCAACATCATTCATGACGTCATTCATTATGATGTCATTGTACACATCGCCCAGTTCATTATGACGTCATATGATGGGTGGGTACTCTGGAAAGGTGAATTCACCATTGATCCTTTTGAAAACGTTATATTTGAAAGTCACTTTTTCTGGTGGAAGTAACAAGTTTCGGTCAAAATGATTTCAAAATACACTGCTGGTTTCCAAGGTCGCAACACGATGCCTACTGAATATTTTGAAATTTGTATGACTGAATGTAGATCCTGTCACTGGAAACAACGGCTTTCTTTCAGATTGTTTTAAAAACTAGACTATTTTACTTGCAGGAAATAGTGGCTAAGCAGCTTACCACGAATATAACTGCTTATATGACCGGCTAAAGTGGGTATTATTTATTAGCTCTGCATACACCAGAGCCCATAGGCCCAACTGCATCACTAATTGGTTCCTGCCAGAGTGACTAAAATGGTATTTAGCTGCTTTTTTCTAATTATTCTGATTCATTTCTGTCTGTTACTGGTGGCTATAGTTTGATTATTATATAAAGCTTTCATTCAGGAGCATATGTTAGTTCCCTGGTCCTTTCCTTTAAGAATATGGTAGCTACAATGTACATGAACATTTGTACAGACTAGTTTAACTACACTGCCTGCCACTGAGGCGGATTTGGAACTGATTTCCACCATTACAGAAAACAGATGGAATTCAAGTAAGTGGGTAATTGAAGCGGAAACATGATCATCAAACAGAAATTAATGGAAAATAGCATTTACCTTCAAAACATTTGTACCGATTGAAACAGAAACTTAATATTCAAAGAGAAATCGCGGGGAAATGCATTTTCCTGCATAAAATTCACACATAAAATTGTACATTCTGACAATAAATATGTTAGGTTCTGTAGTAAAGTAGCACATGCACAATGCATCCAGGGGCGACTTGCTTTTCCCGTAAGCGGTACCAGACTGGGAACTTGTCTAGCCTACCTTATTTGTTAGTATGTGTAACATACTAGCCGTAGCGACAAATGACATTTAATTGGGTCTGTGCGTGTGTGTCACTGTGTGTGTGTGTGTCTGATTCCTGGTACGTTAGGTATCATTATGCTTTTCCCATATGGGGAGAGTGTTGCTATTGAGGGTGTGTGTGTCTGTCCCCGAAATGTATCTAAAACTACTGGTATGATTTGGCTCAAATGTTTACACACCAAAGGAATCTACCATGCCAGAAGATTTCCAAACTTTGGCCATGGTCCGGATACAAATACAAAGATACGGGTGTGGATCAATGGATATCTCAGAAACTACTGGTGTGATTTGGCTCAAATTTAACACAAGAATGGGTGTGACGATACACTAGGATTCCACATTTTTTTATTTTGGTAATGCAAAAAAATCTGGGAAATCTGAAAAGCTTTTACATTGTTACAAAAACTGCAGGGCGATGGTTTTAGGGCCCTGTGAAGCTTCGAGGATTTGATTCGATATTGTCACGAAGCTTCAATTCGATTCAATTTTTGTGTATTCAAGATTTTCGAATGGTGGGTAGGCTTTAGGAATACAGTGAACAATATAGAATGATGGCTTGGTATTATGATACAGTATTTAATGTAAATTGTTCAGTAAAACTTATTTTGTGTTTTTTCCGCCCCTTAAAAGCATGTTTTGAGCACGGTAATCTGGTAGTGGTAGTGTTGTCTGACAGCTGACTGTGTTTTTTTTGTGCCCGGATCAGTATTTTAAATGGGCCATCGTGATATTGTGTTAACTAATCCGTGTGGATCAGAGCATAAAGTTTTCTGCAAGATTAATTTGATATTTTCGGCTCTATTATGTGCACCTATAGATGGTATGCATGTCAATATTTTGCCCAAAATCTGCGCAACAAAATCTTATAGGCCTACAGACCTGTGTTAAACTACTGTTGCCAGTTGCAACAGGGGAATCCCCATTCGTGTTGTTATGATACATGTATCTACGCTAATGAGAGTGAGATTGCGTATTTTCGGCTCGATTGAGAGCAATATCATGATATGTACATTTACTCTCAAATGAGTTTGCATTATAAAACAATAATATCGCGTGAACTTGGCATTTATTGTTTGAAAATTTGTATCGGAAAGAGCATTTGTAAGAAAAAATGGCATCCATTAAATTTACTTTGCTGCGTCGCCATCTAATTATCATAATATAACCAAGTCGTCCCAAACTAAATCGCCCAAGTGAATACAAATTTCACCAATAAATATGCCAAATTAATTTAATAAGCATGCAGTTGAATATTCAACAGCCTACCTGTTTTCTGGAAATTGACAGTCAGGGCTTTCAGGTCGATAGATCCCAGCACCGGCAGTGTGGGTGGAGCTTAGCTAGAGATGGGTGGAGCTTAGCTAAAACTGGATTCCTCCATCGAGAAAGCGGTATCAGTTTTAAAACCGGGGTAGAGCCAGGCAATAGGCTGACAATTTGTCTAATGGTAAAAATACACCTAACCCTTTCAACATTTTTAAAATCGGTATTGCATGCACCTCTTCCACTAATTGTTCAAAATCTGCGCGCAGCCACAGTGGCATAGAAGTGACATTTCACATCAGGCAGCCAATTTAAACTGAAAACATTAAAACGTTCACATGTTTACATGGTCCACTGTCTAGTTTTATCATGAAGCAATGGGCAGGCTTAGCGCTGGGAAAATTTTCAAAGTTGCAGTGGACTTTAATGTTCAGGACCATACCGGTTCACCTCCCTGACAGTGTATACAGCAAACTGGAAAGGTTCCAGATCGACCACATTGCTAAGACATGTTCTGCAGCAGCATCTGGGATTTCTGTTTCAACAAGACAACGTGTGACAAAATTCAGCTATGCTTACCAGTGTAAGGCACTGTTACCACTGTTCTTCTTCAAAGGAACAAATTCAGGTGTTAAACTGGCCAGCAAGGTCCCCTGACTTATCCCCCATTGAGCATGCTTAGGACATTTTTGGTCATAGGGTATGAGAGAATCATGTTCCACATACTCATATCTGTGACCTTGAACTTGCTCTGAATCATGAATGGAATGCTGTTTCAATTCCCGAGTTAAATTTTCTCATCAGAAGCATGAGAAGACGTCGTACCAGTGCCATCATCATGCTGAAGGTGCTCACACATGCATTATTAGCTCACCTGACCGGAATGGCCAAGCAAGCTTATGCCAGGGCGACTGTCTGTTGTCCGTTCATCCATCTGTCTGTCCATCAACTTTTGCTTTAGTCCTTTAAGACTTAAATTTGTTCAAGAATTCATCAAAGAAAATGCCAATTTGCATACCAAGAGGTTATCGAGCCAGTCATTCCATTTGTAAGTTTTCAAAAATTGTCTTCTTGGTCTACAAATGGATATTTCTGAAGACCACTGCAGAAGCCGTTTTTGTCTGGTTTGAGTGTTAAATGGTTAAAACGCTATTTAACCTCTAACCAATAGCTAGAAGTTAGCCAAATATAAGTCAAAGAATCCTATCGTATACAGCTCCAGAACATCCATTCGAAATTTTGATTTACCAATTTTGCGTCAAAATGTTACATTTTATTAGGTCACCTTTCAGCCCAAGTGAGCTTATGCCATAGCGACCATCCGTTGTGAGCCTGTCCATCCATCAGCTTTTCCTTTAAACGACCCGTTCTCAAGTACCACTGGACCCATTTAATTATATTTGGAATGAAGCATGCTTAGGGTATAGAGATTCAAGCTTGTTCAAACGAAGCCAATCGGTCAATTTGGCCGATGGCCATCTTGGATTTTGGCCAATTTTTAGAAATGCCTTAATTTTCTCAGAAACCGCTTTGGAGATCGATACAAAGCTCATGAAATATCATCTAGAGTTGAACAAAGTTTGTTCAAGAGAAGTTAATTGGCCAAATAGTTCAACGGCCATCTTGGATGACCTCGTTTTTGCAAAAACAACTCCAGAACCACTGAATGGATCAGGTTGAAATTTGGGAGGTATGATTAGGGACTAAGGGCCATTAAAGTTTGTTCACGGGAAGGTGATGCGTAAAAAAACATGGCCGCCATGGGCCAATCAAAATGTAGGGTGTTTGGCGGCGATATTGGATTTTGCTATATGATGGATTTTGACGCCAAAATTGGTTTTAAATAGTTTTTTGGGTATTCAAATTTTTCATTTTCGAAACTGTTGGATGAATATTTGGATCATTTTCCTGCCAAAAGCTCCTATGCTAAAGCAATAGAAATTTAAAATGTGTTCTCGAGAACTACTGGGCCGATTTCAATTATATATGGCAGGAACAATCCTTAGGACAGAGAGATTCAAGTTTGTTCAAATGGAGCCGATCGGCCAATTTGGCTGGTGGCCATCTTGGATTTTAGCCCATTTGTGAAATATCTTTAAAAATCTTCTCCGAAACCATTTAGGGTATCCATTCAAAACTCGTGAAATATGATCTAGGGAAAGAGCTGAACCAAGTTTGTTCAAAGGAACGTGATTGGCCAAATCATTAGCCGGCCATGTTAGATGACCTAGTTTTCGTGAAAACAACTCCAAAAATACTGACCGGATCGGGCCGAAATTCGGCAGATATTATTAGGGACTAATTGAATAGTTGAATAATTGAATAGTTAATTAGGGACCGATTGAAGTTTGTTCAAGGGAAGTTGATCCATCAAAAAACATCGCCGCCGTGGGACAATCAAAATGTAGCGTGTTTGGCGGCCATATTGGATTATTTTATTTGATGCATTTTGATGCCGAAATTGGTTTTATGCATTTTTTGGGGTATTCTGATCTCAAATGTGCCATTTTCGAAACTGTCGGATAAATGCTTTAATGGCCATCTTGGATCATTTTCCCGCTAAAAGAATTGAAAATTTAAAACTCGAGGAATAATGGGTCGATTTTAATTATATTTGTCAGGAACAATCCTTAGGAAAACAGCTTCGCCAGAACTGCTGAACGGATCGGGCCGAAATTTTGCAGATGTGATTAGGAACTACGGGAATTTTGTTCAAGGGAAATGGATCCGTCGAAAAACATGGCCGTCATGGGCCAATCAATATGTAGCGTGTTTGGTGGCCATATTGAATTTTTTTATTTGACAGATTTTGAGGCCGAAATGGTTTTTATATATGTTTTGGGGTATTCTGATCACAAATTTGCCTTTTTCAAAACTGTCAGATAAATGGTTTGGCGGCCATCTTGTATCATGTTCCCGCAAAAAAACTCCCATACTAAAGCAATGGGAAATTAAAAATGTCTCCTTTTCAAGAGCCACTTGGCTGATTCAATTATGTTTGCCAGGAAGCATCCTTGCAGCATAGAGATCCAAGTTTGTCCAAACGAAGCTGATCGGCCAATTTGGCTGGTGGCCATCTTGGATTTCGGCCAATTTTTAGAAACATCTTTAAAAATCTCCGAAATCGCTTAGAGAATCGATTCAAAACTCATGAAACATCATCTAGGGCAAGAGATAAACCAAGTTTGTTCAAGAGAACTTGATTGACCAAATGGTTCTGTGGCCATCTTGGAAGACCTAGCTTTCATGAAAACGACTTCTGCAGAACCGCTAAGGGATCGGGCCGAAATTTGGGAGATATGAATAGGGACTAAGTAAGGGCCATTAAAGTTATTTCACGGTAAGTTGGTAAAGAAAAAATATTGGCACCATGAACCAATCAAAATGTAGCGTGTTTGGTGGCCATCTTGTATTTTCTGAAAAAATATAAGACAACTTATTAACAACTGGGCCAATTTGAATAAAACATGACTGAACCTTCACAGTAATTATATTGGTAAATTGTTCTAGTAGTCATCTCATTTTGTTCATTTGTGCCAGTGGCCAATACATCTACTAGGTGAGCGATACAGACCCTTTGTGCCTCTTGTTGAAATATCTTAAAATCTTCTCTGAAACCGTTTGGGGCATCCATTCAAAACTCGTGAAATATGATCTAGGGAAAGAGGTGAACCAAGTTTGTTCAAGGGAACTTGATTGGTCAGATAGTCCGGAGGCCATCTTGGATGACCTAGTTTTCGCGAAAACGACCTCCAGAAATGCTGAACGGATCGGGCCAAAATTTGGCAGATATTATTAGGGACTAAGGCCCATTTAATTTTGTTCAAGGGAAGTTTATTTGTCAAAAAACATCGCCACAATCAAAAGGTAGCATGTTTGCCGGCCATATTGGACTTTTTTATTTGATGGATTTTAAAGCCGGATTGGTTTTATATAGGTTTTTGGCTATTCTGGTGTCAAATTTGCCACTTGTAACTGTCAGATAAATGGTTTGGCGGCAATCTTGGATCATCTTCCCGCTTAAAACTCCCATACTAAAGCAATGTGAAATTTAAAATGTCTTCTCGCGAAGCACTGGGAGGATTTCAAGTATATTTGGCATGGAGCATTCTTAGAAAGGAAGCCGATCGGCCAATTTGAAGGGCAGCCGTCTTGGATTTTGGCCGATTCTTCTTTTTAAACGTCTTTAAAAATTTCTGAAATCGCATGGAGGATCGATTCAAGTTTGTTCATTAACTTGATACAACAAATGCTTCAGTGGCACTCTCGGATGACCCAGTTGTGGCGAAATGACTCCTCCAGAACTGCTTGAACGGATCGGGCTGAAATTTGGAAGGAACAATCCGTAGGGCACATTGCCTAAACGCCATTAAAGTTTGTCCACAGAAAGTGATACATCAAAGAAAAATGGCCACCATTAATCAATCTAAATTTAGAGTATTTGGCAGACATCTTGTATTTTCTGCTAATTTCTGAGAAAATCATAAAAAGACTACTTATTAACCACTGGGTCAATTTTAATAAAACTTGGCTAAACCGTCACAGAAATTATATTGGTAAATTTTTCCAGTGGTCATCTTTTTTTGTCCGGTCAATTATCAATTATTGGCCACTGGCATAGTGGCCAATGATTCCAAGTGAGCAATACAAACCCCTTGGGCCGCTTGTTAAAAATTTATAGCAAATTGTCAAATATCTTGGCATTTTGACGATTTCGACCACATTTGACTTAAAGGATCTATGGTTACAGGCTCCAGAACATCCATTCAGAATTTTGATTCGTCAATTTGTTTCTGAAAAATCTTAGATTTTAAACACTTACTGTAATTTCTGTAAATGTGGTTAAAAGACTACTACTCATAAATTGATTTGGTGATTCAGCCAAACTTGGCTGGAATAACCCTATGGTGATAATCTTCAGAACTCGTTCTCCCAGTGGCCATCTTGGATTTTCTGAATGTTTCTGCCAAATCATTTAAAGGATTTGTACACCGATCTCATACACCAATTTCCCAAGTGTGGAAGACATGCCCTTGTGCCTCTTGTTGAAATTTTCCTACTGGAATGAGTGGCTCGATAACCGAGCCAGTCTTTCCAGTGTTAAATTTTCAAAGATTATATTCTCTTCGCATTTAAAGGGACATTCACTAAGCAGCAAACATTTAGATTTTGTTGACCATTTAAAGGGTTAATATCAATTGAAGTTATGGGTTGTGACTTATGACATTCTTGTGATAGGTTACATTTCTCATAACACAGGTAATGTAGTTTGAGGTGTACTGCTTATTAGCTCACCTGGCCTGAAAGGTCAAGTCAGCGTATGCCATTGTGGTCGTCCGGATGTGATACGTCAACTTTTTCTTTTAAGCGACTTCTCAAGAACCACTATGTCGATATCAATTATATTTGACAGGAAGCGTCTTTATGGCATATAGCGATCCAACGTTGTTCAAACGAAGCTGGTCAACCACTTGCTGGTGGCCATCTTGGATTTTGGCTGATTTTTAGAAAACTTTAAAAATCTCTGAAACCGCTTCAGGGATCGATTCAAAACTCATGAAATTTCATCGGTGGAAAGAGCTGAACCAAGTTTGTTCAAGGGAACTGATTGGTCAAATTATTCAGCGGCTATCTTAGATGACCTAGTTTTCGTGAAAACGACTTCTCCAGAACCGTTGAATGGATCTGGCCAAAATTTGGGAGATGTGATTGGAGGGTAAGGGCCATTAAAGTTTGCTCACGGAAAGTTGATACATCCAAAACATGGCCGCCGTGAACCAATCATAAGGTAACTGATTTTGGCCATATTAGATTTTTCTATTTGATGGATTTTAAAGCCGATGTTGGTTTGTATATAAGTTTTTGTGTATGCTGATTTCAAATTTCCTCTTAAAACTGAGATAAACGGTTTACCAGCTATCTTGGATCTTTTTCCTGCCCAAAACTCCCATACTAAAGCAATGGGAAATTTAAAACGTCTTCTCACGAACGCCTAGGACGATTTCGATTATATTTGGCAGGAAGCATCCTTAGGGTATAGAGATCCAGGTGTCTTCAAAGCAAGCCTATCGACCAATTTTGGCGAGCAGCTTGGATTTTGGCCAAGTTTTGAAACGTCTTTAAAAAATCTTTGGAAATTTTATCTAGTGTAGGAGCTGTTCAAGTGAACTTGATTGGCCAAGTTGTTCAGAGGCTATCTTGGATGACCTAGTTTTTATGAAAATTACTGTTCCAGATGAGTCCAGAATCGCTGAATGGATTGGGCCGAAATTTGGCAGATATGATTAGGGACTAAGGGCCATTAAAGTTTGTCCATAGAAAGTTGATAGGTTAAAAAAACATGGTCGGAATGTAGCGTGTTTGGCAGCCATATTGGATAGTTTTATGAATCTTGAAGTCGAAATTAGTTTTAAATAGGTTTTTGGCTATGCTGATTTCAAATTTGCACTTTCGAAGCTGTCGGGGAAACGGTTTGGATCTTTTTCATGCCGAAAACTCTCATACAAAAACAGCTGGAAAATTTAAATGTCTTCTTGAGACCCACTGGACTGATTTGAATTATATTTGTCAAGAAGCGTCCTTACGGCATAGAGATCCAAGTTTGTTCAAATGAAGCCATTCAGCCAATTTTGCCGGGTTTCATCTTAGATTTTGTCAGATATTTAGAAACATGCAAAAATCTTATCCAAAACCACTTGAGGGATCATTTAAAAACTCGCGAAACATCTGGGGCAACAGCTGAACCAAGTTTGTGCAAAAGAACTTAATTGGCCAAATGTTTCGGCGGCCAACTTGGATGACCTAGTTTTCACAAAAACGATTTCAGTACCACTAAACAGAGGGGCTGAAATTTAAGAGATATGATTAGGGACTAAGGGTCATTAAAGTTTGTCCATGGAAAGTTGATACATAGAAAAACATGGCCGCCGTAGATCAATTACAATTTATCGTGCTTGACGGCCATCTTGGATTTTCTGTAAATTTCTGAGAAAATCATGAAATACTAATTATTGACCACTAAATTAGATTGATAACTTTGGTCATTCCTTTTTGTTCCGTTGTGCCAGTGGTACATTTTCAAAAATAGTTGTCTTGGTGTGCAAATGGACATTTCTCAGGACCAGTGTGGAGGCCATTTTGGTCGTCTTGCCTATTAAAATGTTAAAACACAAACGATTTCACCAGCTGGTTGAAGTATGCAGTAAATCATGTTTGAATTCTCTCCTAACCTTTAACCCTCGAATTTGGTCAAAACTCTTAATTTTCTCATAGAAAATGGCGATGTGCAGACCAAGAGAAAACTATTTAAAAAAAAAAATTTACCATTGGAATGACTGGCTTGGTTATCGAGTCAGTCATTCCAGTGGTAAGTTTTCAAAAATATTCTTGGTCTGCAATTGGAAATTTCTCAAGACCACTTCAAGTCATTTTTGGCTGATATGAGTACTAAAAAGTTAAAACTACTAGACCATTGAAATAGTGATCTAGCCAAATTAGTTACTGAATACTGCGCTAAAGCAGTGATCCGTTACCGATCTGTACATGATATAAAAAGCCTATGTATGGATCACAGGATCAGTGGTTAATTTCTAACCCTGCTAGTCATATGTTGGTTACATTGTTCTAACGTTATGTTGAGTGCGTTCAGTTAGTGTGTACTGCCACCCCACATGCTTTTTTCTTAGTGATACACATCTGTAGCGCAGTGCTGTGAATATTACACACGCAGACCAGCTAGTACAATAGGAAGTGTTTTGAAATGGAGGCGTTTTGTATGAGTGTATTGCTTCTGTATCAGTAAGCACTAATAAATGAGTGTGCCCTAGTTGAAGGTCTAAGAATAAAAGACAACAAGTAGAGGTGAGATTGCTGCCTCTAGTTAACCCTTTAACGCTTAAATTTGTTGAAGAAAATTTAAATTTTCTTATAGAAAATGTTCATTTGCGGGCCAAGAGAAGACTATTTTTGAAGAGTTACCAATGGAATGAGTGGCTGTTATAAATCGAGCCAGTCACTCCAGTGGTAAATTTTCAAAAAGTCTCCTTTTAGTCTGCAAATGAACATTTTCCACGAGGCATGCAGAGGCTGATTTTGGCCTGCTTCAGCGTTTAAGGGTTAACACTTATGGTGTGAGGGTAAAAATTGTATAAAATTCTCTACTCTACACCGCTTCAATGTAAAGCTGGATTCCTTTCGAAAACCATGTTTTATGTAAGCTGTTGCAATCTAACTAATACAGAACGGTTTACCAGCAACACTGGTTTATGGCTGTGAGCAGAGCCAAAGCATGTAACAAATGACAGCTGACACTTCAATAGTATATATTTAATGACGTTCAGCCATTCAGCCAAATTTCCATGCAGTATGGTTTTCGAAAAGAATTGACTGAAAATTATATGTATATATAAAACTCATGTAACTTGCATGTTACAACAATTTTCACACAAAATATCATTTTTAGGTCACCTGGCCTTAAAAGGCCACGTGAGATTATGCAGTGGCGACCGACCGTCCGTCTGTCTTCTTTTCGTTTTAACGACTTCTCAAGAACTGCTGTGCCAATTTCTATTATATTTGGCAGGAAGCATCCTTAGCGCATAGAGATTCAAGTCTGTTGAAACAAAGCTGATCGGCCGGTGGCGATCTTGAATTTTGGACAATTTTTGGAAACATCTTCTGAAACCGCTTGGTGGGGGTCGATTCAAAACATGTAAAACATCATCTAAGCCAACTTTGTTGAAGGGAACTAGATTGGACAAATGGTTTGTTGGCTATCTTGGATGACCTATTTAGGGACTAAGAGCCACTAAAGTTTGTTCAAAGGAAGTTGATACATCTAAAGACAAGGCCACCATGGACCAATCAAAATGTAGCGTGTTTGGCAGGCATATTGGATTTTTTCTATTTGATTGGTTTTCAAGATGGCATTGGTTTTATTTAGAGTTTGGTGTATGCTCTTCAAATTTCAAGTTTCGAAACTGTCAGATAAACGGTTTGGTGGCTATCTTGGATCTTTTTCCCTGTCAAAAGCTCTCATAAAGGAATAGGAAATTTAAAATGTCTTCTCGAGAACCACTGTGGTGATTTCAATTATTAGCTCATCTGATTGTAAGACCAAGTGAGTTTATGCCATGCTGACTGTCCATCTGTCCATCAACTTTCTTTTAAACGACTTCTCAAGAACCACTAGGCTGATTTCAATTATATTTGGCAGGAAGCATCCTTAGGCCATAGGGATCCAAGTTTGTTCAAAGGAAGCCGATCGGCCTATATGGCCAGCAGCCATCTTGGATTTTGGTTGATTTTTAGAAACGTCTAAAAATCTCCGAAACCGCTTGGTGGATTGAAGCAAATGCCATGAAATATGATTAGGGCAAGAGTTGAACCAAGTTTGTTCAAGGGAACTTGATTGGTCAAATGGTTCGTCGGCCATTTTGGTTGACCTAGTTTTAGCGAAAACAACTCCAGAACCGCTGAAGGGATTGGGCCGAAATTTGGCAGATATGATTAGGGATGAAGGGCCATTAATGTTTGTTCAAAGGAAGCTGATCCGTTAAAAAACATGGCCGCAGTGGGCCAATCAAAATATAGCGTGTTTGGCAGCCATATTGGATTTTTTTATTTGATGGATTTTGAGGCTGAAATTGGTTTTATATATGTTTTTGGGTATTCTGATCTCAAATTTGCAATTTTCGAAACTGTCGGATAAACGGTTTCATGGCCATCTTGGATCATTTTCCCGGCAAAAGCTCCCATACTAAAGCAATGGGAAATTTAAAATGTCTTCTTCTGGAGACCTACTGGGCCGATTTCAATTATATTTGGCAGGAAGCATCCTTCGGGCATAGCGATTACTTTTTGTTCAGACGAAGCCGATGGGCCAATTTGGCCGGTGACCATCTTGTATTTCGGCCGATTTTTAGAAATGTCTTTAAAAATCGCCGAAACCGTTGGAGGGATTAATTGAGACCTCATGAAATCTGAACTACGGCAAAAGCTGACCCAAGTTTGTTAAAGGGAACTTGATTGACCAAATGGTTCAGTAGCCATGTTGGAGGATGACCTCGTTTTCGCAAAAACAACATCCCCAGAACTGTTGAAGCGATCAGGCTGAAATTTGTGATATATGATTAGGGACTAAGGGCCATTAAAGTTTGTTCAAGAGAAGTAGTTCTGTCAAGAAGCATGGCCGCCGTGGGCAAATATATATATATATATAGCGTGTTTCAAGACCATATTGGATTTTTTTATTTGATGGATTTTGAGGCTGAAATTGGTTTTATATATGTTTTTGGGTATTGTGGTTTCAAATTTGCCATTTTCAAGACTGTTGGATAAACGGTTTAGTGGCCATCTTGGATCATTTACCCGCGAAAATCTCCCATACTAAAGCAATCGGAAATTTAAAATGTATTCTTTTCACGCCATCTTGGATTTTGGCCGATTTTTTGGAATATCTTTAAAAATATTCTCCAAAACCGCTTGGGGGATCAATTGAAAACGCATGAAATATCATCTAGGGCAAGAGCTGCACCAAGTTTGTTTAAGGGAACTTGATTGGCCAAATGGTTTGGCGGCCATCTTGGATAACCTATTATACTGCCAAAACAACTCCAGAACCACTGAGCGGATTGGGCCGAAATTTGGGAGATATGATTAGGCACTGAGTGGCATTAAAGTTTTTTCAAGGGAAGGAGCTGCGTCAGAAATATGGCCGCAGTGGACCAATCAAAATGTAGCGTATTTGGCGGCCATTTTGGACTTGCAAAAATGTCCACATTTAAAAGACTACTCCTAAAACACCCACCAACAATTTTGACAAAAATGCATAGTGCTCCAGGTGAGCGACAGGCCCCTTGGACCTCTTGATTCAAAGAAAATGTCAATTTGCAGACCAAGAAAGAGTATTTTTGAAGGTTTAGCACTGGAATGACTGGCTCGGTTAACGAGCCAGTCATTCCAGTGGTAGATTTTCAAAAATATTCTTTCTTGGTCTGCAAATTTACATTTCTCAAGACGCCGTTTTGGCTGATGTGTGTTAAAGGGTTATGAGCAAACGTTCATTTGCAGACCAAGAGGTGATATTTATTTTTTTGGAAAATTAACCACTTGGATAACTGCTGCAATTACAGAGTCAGTCATCCTTGTGGTAAATTTTCTAAAATAAATCTTGATCTACAAATGGACGTTTCTCAAAACCACAGCAGAATCCATTTTCTGCCTGTCTTGGATGTCAAAGGGTTAGCAATATTCTAGAATGTTCACATCTTACTGTAGTCTAAATTCTCGTACAGTCATGCTAGAGGTTTTCCTGTCAGCCACATGCTTAATCCTCTACAACCTGTACCACTAATAATATAGACATGGAATTACCACATATCTATCCATTTTGCTTTTCTACATGTCGACATTATTCTGCGTGTTTTAGCCGTTAGTTAGACAGTTTCGTGCTACATGTGCTCTTCGAAGGCTGCTAATGTCAGTTCTTTTCGCAGCAATATACATTGTAGCACTACTGGATTTAGCAGAACCCAGGTGAAGTACAATGTAACAGTAATAATAATATAACTGATTTCTATAATTAAGAATAATTTTCTGCTTATCTGCATGAGCTTAACTGGGCACTAAATCTCATCTTAACCCTTTAAGCCTTAAATATTTTTCAAGAAAATGTAAATAACCGAGCCAGTCATTCCAGTAATAAATTTTCAAAAACAATCTCTTAGTCCGCAAATGGACATTTGTGATAATATTTCAAAAATGGTCTTCTCTTGATCTGCAAATGGATGCTTCTCAAGACCACTGTAGAAGCCATTTTTGGCCGACTTGCTTGTTAACCCTTTAAGGACCATACCGGCCTCTTCAATGTTCTTGTGGAATGTCCATTTACAGGCCAAGAGAATACAATTTTTGGAAATTTACCACTGGAATGACTGGCTCGCTAACCGAGCCAGTCATTCCAGTGATAAATTCACAAAAATGGTATTCTCTTGGCCTGTAAGTGGACATTCGGTAGGCATATATTTAAATTTTCTTGACCAAATGTGACCATTAAAGAGTTTAAGAGGTAAATGCTGATCATAGATTACAAATGTCTACGGATTCTATATCATTCACTTCCAGCCATATTCCTTAATCTTTTATCACAATGATTTCATTTTCGCATTCATTTAAAGATACATATTCACAGCAAGATGCTTGAAAATAAAATGGTCAAAATTGTATACCTTTAGAGAGGCTTAAATTGTGGGTCTAGATGTAATTGAACGAAAATTTTTTTAGCATACAATGATTTCATTACGTATAAATTAATATTTTTGTTTTATTTCTGAAGTTATTTTAGAGGCACGAGTCCCTAATTCAACTTTGCATGTGAAAAATTTTAATAATTTGTACGGAATGAAATCACCATATGTTAAGATTTATTTCGTTTCGTTACATTGACGTACACAACTTAAGCCTCTAAAAGTATACAATTTTAACAATTATTTTCAAGCATTTTGGTGTGAATATGCACCTTTAATTTTAAACTGTAGTCGCCGCCATTTTGTCTCCATGTGATAGCATGTGGTGTGATATAGGTGCTGATACAACAGATATTTTATTAGTAATAACTTTCATGTTGAATATTTTGAAACTAATTTGACTGCCTTAGGCAGCAACTGCTTGGAGTCAAATTAATTTCAAATTATTCAACAGCTTACCTGTGTATATATATATATATGGTTTCTTTTGCACTACACTGTCAAGCTATAGATTGTGCCTATTTGATTGAACGTATATACCGTGATGACCATGGCTGACGTAGCTTGATTTTTTTTCTGATTGGTTGAAAAGAAATTCCTGACAGCCTTCGTAAATTGAAGAAACGGTACCTATTAACCATTTAGTCCTCCAATTTTTGAAACAAAATTTCAATTTTCTCGTAACAAATCTCCATTAAGAGACCAAGAGTAAAGTATTTTTGAGAATTTATCACTGGAATGACTAGCTTGGTTAGTGAGGCAGTTATTCCTGTGATAAATTTTCAAAAATACTTCTTGTTCTGCAATGGACATTTATCAAGACAGCTGCAGAAGGCATTTTAGCCGGGTTGAGGGATAAAGTGCTAGAGCAATCGTTCTTTGCCACCACGATATAAACAAGTGACTCCAAGCAGTTGCTGCCTAACTTGCTGTAGTTGCTACCTAAGCCGCTTTGTCATAAATGTCAAACTTTGACAGACAGACTGACAGACAGACTAAATTATACTAGTTGTGAGTCTAAACCAAAAGATGGGAAATTTACTATGCACAGTTTATGTGTGGAAATTGCTATAGATCCCCTGACATGTCTGGCTGGGTAGTATAATTGCAAAATGTCAGTTATCTAAGTTACGATGGGAATTATATAATGTATAATATAATACATTCGATTTTGTATTTGCATCTCACAGCTAATATACATGTACGTCAATCTGTCTTTCGGTCAAATCTTTGATCTTTTTGTCACGGCCGCCTATGTCATAACTATAGTGCATTCACACCCATTTCTTTGTGTCTGGGCTGATATCTCCCAATGTCAACTGGAGGGATCTTCACCAAACTTGGTTGGGAGGTTGCCTTTTGAGACGACATAGAGTCCTTTTGATTTTGGTTTTCAAAGGTTATGGTCCTAGTGGGCGGTGGCCCAATTACGGAAATCCTGTCGTTTTTTGCAGAAGATTATGATTTTGTGTATGGTGCCAACATGAAAACTACAAAATTGTGTGTCCTGGTTATTGTGCACTAAGTCTCCATCCTGGAATGATTGATGCAACGTTGCAACAATTCAAATCAGCAGTGTTGGTGTGCGGTGTTCTATCTTGAATTTTGTAGAAGGCACACCTGAATGACTGTTGCAGTAATTCATTTGAATTTGACAGCAGAACCCCTAATTTTTAAGCAAAAAGCATTCGGTTCGTATTTTTGCAGTAAAAAGTAGCTTGTTTCTCTGTTATAGCGCCCTGTCCTTTGTTACTTCAAGGTTAATATCACTAGTACATGTATGTCCCCTGTGGAATGAAGATGCAAAATATGGACAACACACAGGCATTGTGTAAACACTATTGATTTGATAACTCTGTATCTTGAACAATTGATTCAAAACCCTGTTAATCATTTGAGCATGAGGAAGATGCATTTATCGAGATATCTTGAGTCACGACTTGATTCAAACTCCAGTATAGCCAAGGAACCATTTTGTAAATCAGTTTCCATGCAATATGACAAAGTCTGATTGATAAAAAAAAAATAGTATCTGGAAGCAGCAAATTTATGAGAAGAAATTGGCTAAATGGTTGGGGATGGACATTGTAGTCAAGATTTCAACAATATATGATAAATATATGGGGGGGGGGTTATAAAGCGTTTGCTTTGTCCGTCCATCCGTCCGTTCTGACTCATTGCCGTGTAATATCTCAAGTTCCATTGAAGGGATCATTACCAATCTGGCGTGGGAGCTTGTCCTTGGTGGTCCAAAGAAGCCTATCGATTTTGGCATCAAATTGTCAAAGGTCAAGGTCACAGTCACCTAATTAATTGCGTAATATTGCATTTTCGGATGATCACTAGAGGTCTATTGAAGGGTCTTTACCAATCTGGCGTGGGAGCTTGTCCTTGGTGGGCTGAAGAACCCTATTCATGTTGGGTCATGGTCACGGTGACCTAATTAATGATGTAATATTGCGTTTCCGGATGATAACTTGTTCTATTGTTCAAGGGAGCAATGCCAATCTGGAATGGGAGCTTCTCCTTAGAGGTCTGAGGCACCCTTTCAATTTTGGGGTCAAAGCTCACGGTCAGAGTGATCTAATTAATGACATAATATTGTTTCCTTAATGACATAATATTGTTTCTGAATGATAACTCGAGTTCTTTTGAAGGGATCGTTACCAATCTTGCATGAGCGCTTTTTCCTTGGTCATCCAAGGAACCTTATCGATTTTGGGGTCAAACTCAAGGTCATGGTGACCTAGTTAATGGTGTAATATTGTGTTTTCGGATGGTAACTCGAGTTCTATTGAACGGATCGTTAACAATCTGGCGTGGGAGCTTTTTTCCTTGGTGGTCCGAAGAACCCTATCGATTTTGAAGTCAACGGTCAAGGTCACTGTGACCTAATTAATGATGTAATATTGCATTTCTGGATGATAACTCGAGTTCGATTGAAGAAATTGTTACTAATCTTGGGTGGGAGGTGGTGCTTGAGAAAATCTAAATAATCATGTATTAAATGTCCAATATGTAGGCCACGAGGAGAATATTTTTGAAAATTTGCCTTGAAATAATTAACTCTGTTATGGATCCAGGCATTTGAGTGGTGAATTTTTTCTAATGATCTCTTGGGATGCAAATAGACATTGGTCAAGATCACTACACTGCAGAGGGTTAACCCTTGATCAACCCGACCAAAACCAGCATCTGCAGTAGTATTGGGCAATGTCCATTTGCAGACCAAGAGTAGACTACTTTTGAAAACTTAACCACTGGAATAACTGGCTCAGTAACCGAGCCTGTTATTCCAGTGGTAAATTTACAAAATGTTCTTCTCTGAGTCTGCAAATGGACATTAACAAAGCAAATCTCTGACTTTTCTCAGCCAATCTTGACCATTAAAGGGTTAATGATCTATTTGTTCCATTAGTAACCATTAGTAACCTATTCAAGGCATTATAGATGATTAGACAAAATAATCTTCACACTACATACATGTATATAATTTATTACCATCATGTTTCTAAACTGGCCTAGAACTATATATAGAGAGTTAGATAATTTAATCGTGTACATCAAGCCCTATATGACATATCTGGCGTACCCTGTAATAACGAGATCATGCTCAATATTGTGACAGCAAATTCATTGAGAGTCATTACTGTCTATTTGCCGTGCAATATCTTTCAGTCAAATTATTTTCAAACTCATTAGCATGTTTCCCGTAGGTAGATCCCTTGAAAATTATGTTTCTTGGAATTTGGTTGGAAATGTGTTAAAGCGTGTCATTTTGACCTTTGCCTATTAATATGCAGTTGAGTGATGTCTATGGATCACGGAAAAGTGTGTGGAGTGAGGATGGTGGCTGGTGGGTGTGTGTGGGGTGGGGGGGGGGGGGCAGTAGAGTAAAGAACACAGGGAATCATGAATATGATATATGGAGATGTCACTTTGGCTTAGCCCTCTGTGGCAGGCAGCGGTAGTATGAGTATAATGAAGCTTGAGGATAATGAAGCTATGGCATACCAAGTACTTTCTCCGACTTTCTGCTCGATGATACTGCCTCCTCCTCCTCCACTCACCGCCGCTCATTATTAGCAACAACAACTACTACACCACCACCTCGGCCTCCTCCTCCTCATCGGTTATTCTTCTATTCTTGAACGCCATCATCAGACAGGCGCTAGCCTGGAATCGGTGCTATTCCATTACAAGTAACCCTTTAGGAGTTCATAGCTTTTCTTCCAACAATTCTAGTTATTGTTTTGCGGGTATGATCTGTTATCTTGCTGGAGTCAAATATCAATCTAGAAGTGTGTTTTTCGAGATTGTGGTAGGAATAATGTTTACCTACAGTACAGCTTAGAAGTAACTTAGAATGCTTCCAAATCAAAAAACCAGAAACATGTTAGTTTATTTTTACATGTAGTACAATTGTAAACGTGATTTACGAATTGTTCTGTTGAATATTTTGAATTTAATTTGATTGGAATAAATTACGTCCAAAATATTCAACAGTACGTTGTTTTGTTAACGTGGTACATTATTTCCTAGCGGTACTAGACCTATAATCCATTCAGAATATAGTGTACAGGGATTAATAACAGAGACCTTTCCCATCCTGATGACAATACTGAAGAGGGTTATCTTCTCTTTTCTGTAAGTATCTAGTGTGTGTGTGTGTGCATGCGTGCGCGCTCGCGTATTCGTATTGTTTTATTGGGCCACTTATAAAGTTAACTATTTGCTCCAATTTCTAAAAGTGGTATTTGTATAACTTGGTTTGAAAACTGTTCAATGCTTTAGATCTCTATGCCATACTTTCTCTTTCCATTTCAGACGAATGTGGTTCAATTTAGTCTTCAGTTAGTATTGAATGAGAAAGCCTGGATTCTTATAAATGCATGATGCTAATTGTTTTCCTTATCTACATAGTGTATATATATATATATATATCTCATTTTAGATTAACTGTTTGCCTGCTGAATCTATGCAGACTACATTTTCATGAGGCTTAACTCTGTGTATGCTGAATAGTTCAAGAACAATTTGAGCTTTGCGTGATCGTGATCGATTATTTAAGAATAATCGTGATTATTCGATTATTCGGCCTGGTTACAAATTGCACCGATATAACAATAAAGGTGGTATATCAATGACGAAAGCTGCAATGGTGTTTAGAAATGTTCATTTGCAGGCCAAGAGAAGACTATTTTTGGAAATGTATCTATTTGTATCACCGGAATGCCTGACTCGAGCATCTAGCCAGGCATTCCAATGATACATTTTCAAAAATAGTCTTCGCGGCCTGCAAATGGACATGCGTTCGCTGAGCAAAATGTAAATAAAAAGTAGATTTTTAAATATTTTATGCTGGGGAATTATTCATGATTATTCAATTCATTCGTTTTTAATCAAATAAATTCAGGATTTAAAAAATAATCGTGATTTTCGATTTAATCACATAATTGTGCAAGCCTAACACAGATCAAATTGAACTCTTGAACAAACTTTTTAATCGCCCTTATATCATAATGTAGTTATCAATTGAAATCTAATGAATTTTATCCTGATCTGTACAGCAGTTACCAAGACGACATTTTCGAGAACCAGATGGCCATATGAAATATGGACCAATCAAATTTCTGATTGGAAGTTCATTTATTTCCTATATGATTTCCTGAAATTATGAAAATCCAAGACGGTCGCTGTAAAAATGTCTAAGATTGTCACCAAAAAAATTAACTGATTAGAGGTTTGGGACTTAGTACAATAGAATCCCTCCAGCCAAATTAGGTTGACTGTCATCAAGCGGTTAAGGAGGCGCTGTGCTTTTACAATTACTAATAAATTGTTCATAAAAGCTAAGATTTTCACCAAGAAAATTGTCCAATCAAATTTCTGAAGAGAAATTTTGGAGCGTACCATCAAAGTGTCCTATTAGCCAGATATGCTTGAAATCCACCATGCTGCTAAGGAGGAGATACATTTTGACAATTTCCACTTTCCAGGAAATTTTTCACATGATAATTTAAAATTTTCAACCCCAAAATTGACCTATCGAAATTCTGAATGACGGTTCTGGAGCACCACAGAATCCTACCAGCCAAATTTGGCTGAAATGGATTTTAAGAGGTTAAGGAGATGCGTTTTGAAGAATTCTATCTAAACAATTTTCAGAAAATCTCATATCTAAGATTTTCACCAAAAAAATTGCCCTTCGAAATTCTGAAGCCTACCACCATTGAATCCTTCCAGTTAAATTTAAATCCATTAATCAGCTATGAAGGAGATACATTATGATGAGTTTCAGTAAATTTGTCATAAAATCTAAGAAATTATCATGAAAAAGGCGAACATCCATATTATATAACCTGATACAGACGCTTAGATATCGGATCTTAATTTACTGAATGATTTTACAACCCAAGGTCTGGTACCAATTCTGAAGTTAACCCTTTAACACTCAAACCAGCTCCAAAAATTGCTTCTGCAGTGGTTTTGAGGATTACGTTTGCAGAGCAAGAGAAGAATTTTTTTGAAAATTTACCAGTTGAATAACTGGCTCGATAATCGAGCTAGTCAATCCAGTGGTAAATTTTAAAAAATAGACTTCTTGGTCTAAAATGCATATTTTGTATGAGAAAATTCAAATTTATCAAACAAATTAGGATTAAATATGATTGCTAGTTCTTTAAAACAACTTAGAAATGTAGACATGCCCTGGCATACTTATCATTTATGTTAGTGTGACAGAACAAGAATTATCTCCCTTGGGATTGTGACAGTGCAAAAATTACCATAACCCCAAGGGAGATAATTCATGATCTGTCTCGCATTAGGAAAACAGAGAATATTTATCATTCAAACCTTCCATTGACCCTTGATATTTGATCTCTGTCAATCAAGAAAAATGTGTGTAGGTTATAAAATATTATGCTGAGGAAATAGCATCAGTGACACATTATACAAAGATTTCTGTGGCGTAAAAACAAAGATCAAATAGTAATTATCTAGATCTATATTATATATCACCCTCATGTACAGTCTAAACTATATATAAAGTTATCAATGTTTCACCCACAAATCCCTGAAAAAAGACAATTCTTTAAGGCATAAAACATATTCTGCTGAATATTTTGAAATTAATTTGACTGGTGAAAGGGTTAAGTCCTGCGCCTTGCAACTCTACAGGCTAGATATGTTAATCATATTCGTGATGAGAAGCAAAATCTATTAAACAGGTTAATATTAATTTTACTGGAGGGTGAAGCTCCCTACATGCCTCAAGACAGCGACAACCAGTCAGATTATTTTAAACAGACAGAAGTTACATGTTAACCCTTTAACCATCGGATCACTCCCAAGTTGTGAAATCTTAGTGTATGGTCACAGGTTGTGCTACAATTTGAGGAAAATCAGACCAGAAGGTTTTTTTTAGATATCCACAGATCTAGAACTTGATCTGATCTGGGTTCTTGTAAACAGATCACGTCCAACATATGGAAATTCTGACATGCAATGCAAGTTCCTTCGTTGTCTTAAAATGTGAGCCAATTCAGTATTTTTTGGGATACAGCCTGGATTAAGCTGTGACTGACTGACTGACTGACTGACTGACTGACTGACTAAGAGACATTTACGTATACGGCGAAACATTCCGCAGTTATTGTCCTGCCACTAAATAAGTCATATCGCCCCGGATACAATTGTGCGCTTATTAGTTGTATATGATCTATTTTCTCACTATATTTAGAAACCAATTGACAATAGTTCATAAATCCAATCAATTCTTGTTTTAGTTCACTGTCTGTCTCTACAGGTATTAATGTGAGGAGATTTAGATTTATCAATAGTCAATTGTTCACCTTGATATTAATTAATTTTTCGTTGATACTCGCAACTAACATATATGTCTCAGTCTGTCCATCCGTCCGTCTCTGAGTACATTTTAAAAATTGTTTATATAACTGGCTATATCGCGACGCTAACACATTCTACTTGGTATATATCTAATGTGATTAACTGTTAGCAGAGTCTATGCAGACTACATTTTCCATGGGGCTTAGCTGTATGCTGAGTATTCTGAAAACAACTTGACAGAAAGCTAATCTGTGTTAATACATGGCTGTCAGGGGGGGGGGGGGGAACAATCTAAATTTAGAATTTGGTGGCCATACTGAAATTTTTTCTTAACTGGATGGAACCTAAGGTTAGATCGGATTATGTGATCAGCATCCATCATTAAGTTTGTTGCTTATAATATCTAAGAATGTAGAAAATGCTTTTCCAGAGAACTCCGGCCACGGACCTCCCATTTTCTATAGAAAGGTGGCCACCCCTCCCAGACCCATCGCAATTCACCCCCCCACCCTCTATATCGCTAATGCGGCTTCCTATGCCAATGTACTTATAGCTTAATGTATAGCACTTGCATGGAATAAAATATATAGATATATATATATATGGAATAGTATGAAATATTTAATCAAAGCAAAATTCAGAGCACCTGTTGATAAGGGACAGAATTCTGACTGAGTAAGTTGTCTTCTAATTTCAAAAGCTTTCTTGATTATCTCCCTTGATTGTATCCCATGGAAGCTTCTACACTTCAGACATGTTTCTAATGACCAGATTATGAGTGCCAAATATCTTTCACTAAAACTAGTTTCTTAATCCAAGGTATTTGGTGTCGTTTGAGTGAAGACAAGATTGGGACTCTTCAAGATGGATAGACACACAAAATAACAGTACTAGGGTGGGGCTCTTCTCTTACTGGTATTTAACAGTACTGATAAAGATGTTTTTTGCTGTGCTTACATGTGTCAGAGACAGTGTGACAGATAAAATGTGTGTTTGTGTGGGTGGGGGTGTAGGGTTGGTGGGTGGGGGGATGGGTTGGGGTGGGTGGACTGCCCTGTCAAAATACTGTTAGATTGTATTAGTTCACGTGATTGAGATAAAATGGTGTCTAAGATCTGATTTTATGATTTTAACGAACATGCCATTTGGAGTTCATAGACACAATGCTTTCAGTAGACTGTAGACATATAATCCATATAAATAGCTAATGTGTTGAATATTTTTTAAACAATTTAACTGACACCTGTTGCTACGGTAGGTTGCTTAAGCGTTAAACAGTTTTCAGTTAAATTGTTTTCATAAGAATGAACATGATTATTTTAAGTACCTTTGTGCGCTTACAATCAAGTGTATTACAGAGTGAAGTGTGTTGGATTATGCCCTAGTTAACTGATATTCAGTACATCATTTACAGGTATACATGAATAATCATGAACCGGAAATATAAAATAATTCGCCACTGAGCGCACAAAATCGGAGTTTAATCCTATTGCTCAATATTCTAAATATAATTTGACGGAAACTTGTTGGCATGCCAGGAAGCATCGTCTTCAGTCAAGATTTTTTTCAAAATATCAAGTATCAGTGTGAAAAATGTCAGTCCTTCATTCAGGAAAACGGTTATTGAAACTGTCTACACACATCTAAATCTAGACAGAACAACTTTTGACATTCTTAACCCTCAAATATTTTCAAGAACATTTAGATTTTCCTGAAAAGAAAATGATAATTTCGGGGAATAGCAGATATATCTGTGTCGCCAACTCATTCTCCAAACTTGCAATCAGATTCAATTCAAATTTAGGTACTGGGCCTTTTGTGCCATGATTGTGTATATGAAACTATGGTCAGTAAATTGCATGTTCTTAGCCTTGTGCTCTCTAATCTATATATATGGATCAGCACTAATTTAACCCTTTAATGGTCAAGAGTTGTCCAAAAAATTGAAACTTGCTTAGTACATGTCCGATTGCAGGCCAAGAGAAGAGTATTTTTGGAGATTTATCACTGGAATGACTGGCTCGGTTATCGAGCCAGTCATTCCATGGTAAATTTTCGAAAATAATCTCTTGGTCTGCAAATGGACATTTTCTTTGAGAAAATGTAAATGCAAGTTAATTGTTGTCATTGATGGTTGCATGTGTGTGTGTGTGTGTGTGTGTGTGTGTGTGTGTGTGTGTGTGTGTGTGTGTGTGTGTGTGTGTGTGTCATTGACGGTTGCATGTGTGTGTGTCATTGACGGTTGCATGTGTGTGTGTGTCATTGACGGTTGCATGTGTGTGTGTCATTGACGGTTGCATGTGTATTCATTTCCACAGCAAAAGTTTAAATGGCTTAGATGATTCTGGGTAAACTGTCCATATTTCCAGAGTTATCTCCCCTTAAATGTTCATCAGCAATACATAATAATTCTAGATGCTTTGTCATGGATTTCTGTGAAATTTTGATATCAATACCAGGTGTGATAAGAGCTTGCATCAATGTATTATTGAAATTCTGAGTCATTCCATGACAAGTCAATCAGGTGTTAGACCTTGTCGACACCGATTTACATGAAATTTGGTGCAATGATTAGACTTCATGAGAGAGCCATACAACCAAAATTTCAGGTGTCTCGGCTAATTAGCTTCCGCAATATGGCTTAACGAACTTTTGACTAATTAGTGCGATGCCAACATTTCAAACAGCCATAACTCTGATACTGCTGCACCTAGAGAGATGGTTCATGTATCATTTTAAAGATCTCGTCAAGACCACTCATTTAAGCCCATAAATATAATCATTGATTAAATATGAAAAACTTTCTATAATATCTAACATTTGACCGTGAACCCACAAAATACAGTATATATGTCACAAAAATCAAAAAATTGTTCAATCCAACATTAGGTCAACATATAAGCAACAATTTATATAAGTTTAGTGATGGGTGCTCATATAGTTTTCAAGTAATGTCTAACTGAACTGAACTTGTCAGATTGGAAATCTTATGCTCAAATTTGAATCTGAATCAGTCATGTTGAAAATTGCCAATCTTCAATTGGAGATACCACGTGTTAGAATATTGCCAAATTAATGTAATGTAAGCATTATTAGCACAAATTTGTTTATAAATAGATGCATTGAGATCCAGATGGAGAGACAGTAAGATAGATCTTTGGCCAACAAGTGTAAAACTTGAAGTGACAAAATAATAATAAGATCTAAATTTATTTAGGAGTCTGTGGTTGTTGGTTTTCAGTAACTATTTCCTCTTATTTGTGAGACGTATACATATAACAATATAATATATTGTCATTAAAGTCGCTAAAGAGTTGATTAATAAAAAATAACGAATTTACTG
>JAVVLW010003307.1:0-38000 GCA_034401795.1 Chaetoderma sp. LZ-2023a | reverse complement strand
ATTTAAACTACCAGCTTATATGTTTAAGTATTTGGAAGTATAGAAGATATTTCTTCAGAAAGGATGGAGGAAGGTGGCTTTTAAGCGTGTGCACCCAGTCCTATCACAATATAAGAGACAGTCCATATACAATTTTATGAAGTGTACTATATATGTCCTCTACCTCTTAACCCTTTCATGACGAATTAGTGGTTTTGAGGAATGTTAATTTACAAGCCAAGAGGAGACTATTTTTGAAAATTTAACACTGCAAGGACTGGCTCGCTTTAAGATGACTGGCTCGATTTAAGCGAGCCAGTCATTCCAGTGGTAAATTAAAAAAAATAGTCTCTTGGCATGCGAATGGCGATTCAATAAACAAGATATATCAGGTTTTCTGGCCATTAAACTGTAGTCGGCTAATATTTAGTCTTTCTTAACATGTCATTAACCCTTTAACACTCATATTAGCCAAAAATGCCTTCTGCAGCGGTCTAGAGAAATGTCTATTTGCAGGTGAAGAGAAGACAACTTTTGAAAATTTACCACTGGAATGACTGGCTCGATAATCGAGCCAGTCATTCCAGTGGCAAATTCTCAAAAATCATCTTCTTGGTCTGCAAATAGATATTTTCTATGAGAAAATTGGACATTTTTTAAACAAATTTCTATGGTTAAAGGGTTAAAATCAACTAAATTTCACCTTTGCTATCCCTCTATTGTACCTGGCAAATCTGGATAGAACTGTGACCATACAATGGTATTGAATATAGCCTAGTGTACAGTAGCTCTATATTTTGTATTCATTTACTATAGAAGCTATAGCTGTGTCAGATGTTCAGCTCTCTCAGAGGTCAGTATTGGAGATGGATTAAATCAATCTAGTCTACTATAGATTTGTGATTGACACTTGTATTGCTATGCGCTAAAGTAACACTAACTCACAGATTGATTAAATGGGAGGACAGTCAGTATGTAATATGAATTTTGAAAATAATGTTTCCGATTGGTATTACAGCAGCAACAAGGTGTCAGCAACAGTTGTGTATTTTTGAAAACCGCACCGCTTCGTCATGTTAGCCCGCAACACTTTGATGTCAAAAGCCTAGGTGTGTATAGTTTCTGTCAGTAGAAACCATCATCAGGTGTACATTTTGGAACCTATATTGCTGGCATTAACTGCAACGGCTTACAGCAACATTGTATTAAAAATGAGTGCAGTTATTGTATAAAAGTGCATGTAATTTCACTAGTGTATGGGTTAGATGGCGGTGAGGAGTTTAAAGGATAACTAATCTGAACTCTTGATAGCTATTCAGGTTATCTAATATGCCAGTCATAAATGATGCAGCTAATGTTAAGCTTTTCATCATGAAGCTAAAGAAAGACATTCAGGCTTTAGTAGCTAAATGTTGCTACATTTCTACACCATATGATGGCTGTCATGATTTACTTTTCAACCAATCAGAAAAATCCTAGTGTACCTGCTTGGGGATATAGCTCAGTCATAGAGGCGCCAGCTATAGTTTGGCAGTGTGGTATAAAAGCAATCATACAGGTAAGCGGTTGAATATTTTGAAACTAATTTGATCGTAAGTTGTTGCTGCAACAACTTCCAGTCAAATTAGTTTCAAAATATTCAACGACATGAGTATATAATTACATAATAAAGAATGTAATGCATTGGCACTTACATAACATCACACACTGGCTTGAGGAGACAAAATGGTGGCGTTCACTGTTCAACATTTACACAATATTACAAAGCAGATAATTGTGATACAGAAACAGGAATGTGACGGGATATGAATGATCTGTAATCCATAAACCATAATCTATCGGTCCAGTATAACATTTGAGATGAGATTAGATCGCTTTAAGTGGACGATTCAGCAGTATTTCAATACTGTCTGTCATTTAACCCTTTCATCAATGAATTCTCCTTATCTTATTTTTAAGGCAACCATACAGGAAAACTGAATCGTCTGAAATTAATTTGTCTCGAAGCTAATGCAGAAATGCCTTCCAGTCAAAACGATTTCAAAATATCAACAGAATAAGTTTTATATATCTTAAAAGAATATATTCTGTTTCTGGGATCATTGGTTGAGAGCCATGTCTCTGTAATTTAACTCGTGATTCTGGATGCATAAAATGTGGCTGAGTTTTTACTTGTTGAGTGTAGGGAGTAAAATCTGTGACATGTTATTGAATATTCGTACAGGCTGATATGAAGTACAATCTAACAAGCCAGAGAGATTTGTAATGACTTATAGATTTGATTTCATCATATTGACCTTTATACCTGAACAGTTTTAGAACAGACTTATCGTGTGTGTGTGTGTGCGTGCGTGCATGCGCGAGTGTGTCCTGTAGAATCTCTTGGTGAGCTTTAGCAGAAGATGGATGTGATGAACAGTAGTTATAGTATATATGGTATTACCTGTCTATAATGTGCACTGTATGAACCAATAAAAACTGGTCACATGACCCATGTAGTCGCTTAACACAGCTCATTAGCTACATGTGGTCATTAGCTTAAGGAGCGACATTGTGGTGGTTCATTAAGTCAAGTATTGACTGCCTGTCTTTAAAAAGTCACGTCATTGTGCTCCCAAAGGCAGGTGATCATTATCATCAGATACCTGTATGTACATGTGTTGTTTACCAGACAGCTGTCACAGGCCACATATGTATATATGTGCATGTGTGTCTGTGTAGGAGCATGCTAAATATTTTCAGCATCATGTGAGTGCGGGCTGTTTTGGCCGTAACACTAGCCATCACGGGCCAGAAATGACACATTTTTTATGCTGCAAAATGTTTTGATGAAACAAATATTTGGCTGTTGTTGCTGGTGCCGGTTCCAGTCAAATTAGTTGCAAAATACTTAGCAACTTTCCTGTTGGCTTGAATCCGAGAAACTGAAGCATCAAGGGCTAATCCTTTAACCCTCAAATTTATTCATGAAAACTTATGCTTTCTCTTAGAAAATGTCCGTTTGCAGATCAAGAGAAAAGTATTTTTGAAAATACACCACTGGAATGACTGGCTCGGTTATTGAGCCAGTAATTCCAGTTGTAAATTTTCAAAAGTAGTCTTCTGAACATTTCTCAAGACCACTACTACATGGTTCTGCCGAGGCAGGGCCCTTGCACTATAAAACTCACAATGTCCCATCATTACCTTCACACATGGGTGAATGGCACGCAGGATTTAATGCCATAGCTATCTTCCATATATGTAATTGACCCATCATTTGAGCAAATAACCCATGTCTACTAGAGGGAGTGGGCCATATGACATCACTTAGTAACTGGCTCAGCACTACAAAAGCTGTTGTTATTACACCACAAAAACATCCATTACCGTTCAATCACTACTTGCTAAATCAATTATTTGCATTTTGCTACCAGAATAAGATTTTTATGCCTGCATACCCACCTCCCCATGCCTTTTCCTATTCCTAGGGACCCTCAACCAGGCTTCTGGTTGAGTCCCCTCTCCAGCCCATCATCAAGTATAGACTGGCACCAGTCTATACTCGCCTCATAGTGACGCTTGTCGCTATGCGCGCTCGCTCATGCGCATTAGAGCCTGAATAGGAAATAGATTAACTTTGCAATTATTCTGCAAACAGAATAGTTGCCCAAAATATTTGAAAAAAAATTTTGTGTTTTGCGCTGTGATAGCTATACCTGTGTCTTTATATTAAGGATATATCATGCCTAATATGAAGTCAATCCTCCCTAAGTTACGTCTAAGGAAGTATAATTGTGTTTGTATGGTATACTTATAGACGAATTTGAGATATTACCGGTTTTCGTGAAGATCGTGTTAGTTCGTGGTATCTTGATTGTTATGCCTATCCTAAATCATCATCATCATTAATAATGTCCAGTCCATATATAGAGCCTGTAACGAAGTTATTTCTAGTGCATTATAAGGATTATCTTAAAATCCCTTGAAAGTTTCTGGTAAGGAAATTTGAATTTGCCCGCCGTTAGAACTGAGTTGAGGGTGTCTCTTGTTTGAGAAGTTTGAGCGGTATGCTTCATTGTTACGTTTTTTCGTTTGTAGGAGTCAGCGAAATCAGATAGGACTAAATGTACGTCGGCGAAATGTGATCGTCATCACGCCATTGAGTTCGCCGGCCACGTTTGCGTGAAGTGTACGACCTGTACAACCACTGCTATGTGTGGGATATGTAAAGGGTGGCCGATTTCGGTTGCGAAATTGTACTTTAAAGATTTGTCGAAACAAACGCTGCCCTCTGGTCATCCTTCCCCTTCCTCCGTTGCTAGCAAGACAAGGGCGGTGTCCTTTGCTTCAACCTCTGTTCCGTTATCGGTAGCAACGGAGGGGGGAAATTCATCGGGAAATTCGGATGCCGTGATGGCGCTCTTTGCTAGGTTTGAGTCGTTCGCCACCGTTTTGTCGAAATCACTTGATGAAAGGATCTCTTCTGCAATAAAAGAGGCAAAAAAGCAGGAGAGCTCGTCAAGCTCCGAGGATAGCCCGAAGGCTAGCGGGCGTTCCCGCAAATGGGGGAAGCCGGTCCCCCTGACAGGTGATGGAATCGCCGAAAAAGCAGAAGACAAGAGCATCTAAGCTCTTGAAGGTGTGCTCGGAGGGTGCACCACAGAAAATCCACGTTAGACTTGAAGGTGACGGGCATAACCTTCAAGCCGTGGTGGCGTCGGCTGAAACCGGCGTCCACAGAAAATCCACGTTAGACTTGAAGGTGACAGGCATAACCTTCAAGCCGTGGTGTACTTCCGTTTCCGTGTCTTTTAGCGCTTCCGGAGTCCGAGGACTTTTTATTTTCCGAATTCCGGTAGAGGCGTTTCCGGTTCCGGGGTGGACACTAGTCAGTTTACTTCCGCTTCCGGTATTAGAACTGTACTTCCGGGTCGGTCAGACCTGGATGTAATTCCGATTTCCGTTTCCGGTGGGGAGTCAGCTTCCGGTTTAACGAGAGAACATGATTCGTTAGGCCCAGTTAGATTCGGGGATGTTAGGAACTTTGATTCTGGTCCAGTAAATTCGCAAAGGTTTTCACAGGATTCGGCAGATTCTATTTATGATTCTTTCCTTCCTCCAAGGCTCATTGATATGGAGTTATCTTCCCATGCAAATTCTTCTTTTCGTGAGGCTGTGGTTAATCCAGTTTTTTCTAGATATTCTCCCGTTCCTCTTGTCTATCGTCGAAAGACTTCCTCTTCTCAGGTTTCTAACTCTTCTCCTCTGTTTAAGTCTTCCATTCCTCCTCCTCCGGGATTTGCTCGTCTTCATTCTACTCTTCCTTCTTCTTCCTCTCAGGATCAGTGTGATCAGGATTTTGCTTCTGCTCAATCAGTTTCGTCTCCTCCTTCCTCTCTGGCGTCGTCTACATCTTTTGATCATATTGATCCGATTGTATCGGTGGTTCTGTCCCCATAGCTCGAATTTCAAATTGTTGATTCAGGGTTAGATTTTTCTCTGTTTTCAGTGGTTAGTGATTCTTCATTAGATCTGTCGTTTGTGTCTGCTCGTTTGTCTATTCTTTTTAGTTTTTCGGCTTTAGTGGTTTGTCCTTCTTCATCGGCTAGTCAGGAGGTGGGTAGAGATTCCGTGTCCAGGCATGCTTCCTCTTTTCATGATTCGGTCAGTAGGCCTTCCTCTCCTGTGTTTTCGATGGCAGGTGATTCTTTGGTCTCAGGAGACTTCAATTCTTATAGCTTCTTCTTCTTCTTATTCTCCTCCTCCTCTTCTGTCTTCTATTTCTTGTGCTCCAAGGTCAGTCAGGGCCAGGGATCTGAAGAGATTTTGCCCAGTTAGGGCCTCTTCGGAAGACTGGTCCATGGCTCACAGTTGGATTGCTTCTTCGCTTTCTCTTCCTCTAAGGAGGAATTCGCTGTGGATCCTCCTTCTTTCGGATCCGCTCTTTCTTCTGCTGATCCTTCTTCATCTTCGCCTCAGGTGCTTCCTGTTGACAATTTAGTGGTAGATATGTTAGGTTTTGTTTTTTTGGTTGTTTTTTTTTCGTTACTGACTCGGTTAGCTCTGATTTTTCTCTGGTTTCCAAGTATGGCTCGCCGGTTCAGATCCCAAGGAGGATTTTTTTAAAGGTAGCTTCTGCTCAGTCTCTGTCTGGTCCTGCTTGGGAGGTTTTATCATCTCAGCTGAAAGAGGTTTCTAAGTCGGATTTTTCCTCGGATCTGTTTAAATGGGAGTCAGTTTGTAGCTCTACATTAAATTGTCTAATTATCTTGCTATGCTGTCGGAGGCCGTTCTTAAGGCGGAAGAAAGAGGTGAACAAGTTCCGGTGGCAGTATTTCGTTCTTTGGCTGATTTGTCCCGTGGTTCTCTTAATTCTGTTTGTAAATCGTTAGGATTTATTACTTCCAAACGTCAGTCTAGAAAGCTTTCTGAGGTTAGGATTTCTGAGGTGTTGAAACAGAATCTTGTGGTTGCGTCTCCTTTCGGGACTGATCTATTTGGAGAGTCAGCTCCTAGTTTAATTAGGGCGGAATCTGAGCGCTTGAAGGCCTCTAGGGAGCTTCAGGCTCAGGTTTCGTGGTCCAATTATTCCGGTAAAAGAGATGTTTCTTCGGTTAAAGCCCTAATTCTTCTCCAAGAAGAAAGCGTCTCAAACCTGATCAGTTTGGAGCTTATCCTTCTAGAGTCGTTCTTAACTCGAATTTTTCCTCATCTGATCAGCGGGATAGATCTTTGGAGGAGGATCGATTCGGCTCCATTTCCTCCCATCGTTCGAGGTCGGTAGGGAGGCAGTCTCCTTCGTCTTGGGTGAGGAGAGGTCAGACTCCTTCTCGCCGTGCTTCTAGATCCAGAGGACGGTTTTCTTATAGAGGTTTGCAGGGGAAGAGAGTTGACGGTTTGGACAGTTCCCGGGTAGTTCCAAATCTCTCTCTTATTTATCCCATTTCTTCCCTTCTTCCTCCCCCTTTGGAGCAAGCAGTCCAGTGCTGCGTTCCCAACGTGCCAGTAGGAGGGCGCCTTTCTCTGTTTTGGGAGAAATGGCAAGCCCTCATTCAGGACTACTGGCTAGTATCCCAGATACGTTGGGGTTATGCTCCGTCATGGATCCGTCATCCTCCTCTTCTTTCCTTTTGCCCAGTGTGGACTCCAGTTCCCTCCAATCCGGAGAAACGGAGGGCTTTGGAAGAGGAGTTGGTAGCCATGATTGTAAAGAGGGCTATAGAGGAAGTTCCCAGTTTGGGAGTAGACCCGGGCTACTACTCGACCATCTTTTTAGTACCAAAGAAGTCAGGAGGTTGGCGTCCAATCATAAACATGAAGAAGTTAATTCAGAACATTCTCACCCCAAAGTTCAAGATGGAGACGGTTTCCCAGATTATTGCCTGTCTGGATCAGGGAATGTGGACGTCTTCCATAGATTTAAAGGATGCTTACTTCCATGTTCTTATTCATCCTGTATTCAGAAAGTTCGTGAGGTTTGTCTACAAGGATCGGGTGTGGCAGTTTCGCGCCATGCCCTTCGGCCTGACCACGGCTCCCTTCCTTTTTACCCGCATAGTTTCAGCCGTGGCAAGATTCCTCTTAAGAGTGATAGGTCTGATGGTCAGCGTAGAGAAGGTGGTTCCTTGGTCGGCCATGATTAGAAGGCCCTTTCAGATGTATTTGATGTCCCTTTGGAAACAGTCAGTCCATTCTATCTGCCATCAGATTCCCATCATAGAACATTTGATCCCTCATCTAGATTTCTGGAAAGACCGTTCTCTGCTACTGAAAGGTGTTCCTCTGGTAAATTCCCCTCCTCAAGCAATTATTTTCACAGATGCTTCTCAGGAGGGTTGGGGAGCAGTCTGGGACTCCCTGTCAGTTTCCGGCCTTTGGTCCCTGGAGGAGTCGTCAGCCCACATCAACGTTCTGGAGTTGTGGGCTGTCAAGAAGGCTCTCCTTTCTTGGTCAGATCTGGTGATAGGCCTCAAAGTGTCAATTCGGTCGGACAATTCGACAGTAGTAGCTTATATCAACAGGCAGGGAGGTACAAGGTCTTCTCTCCTTTGTCTAGAAGTGTGGAATCTGATCTTGTGGTGCCGCAAGAGGCAGATTTTTCTAGTGTCATCTCATGTCCCAGGCAGTCTGAATTTTCTGGCGGATCAACTGTCACGTCCTAGCAAGTTCGCCCACACAGAGTGGCAGTTAAAGAAGTCGGTTGTCAGAGCGATTTTCAATCTCATGGATCGTCCTCTAGTAGATCTGTTCGCGACCTCTCTGAATGCCCAGATCTCCTCTTACATGTCTCCTTTTCCGGACAGCCAGGCCCTGGCGGTAGATGCCCTGTCTCAGTCCTGGACAGGGATGTTCGCTTATGCCTTCCCTCCTACTATTCTGATTCCGTTGGTGTTGAAGAAGGTCAAGGACCAAGTTTGCGAGATTCTTCTGATAGCTCCCTTTTGGCCCAAGAGGATTTGGTTTGTGGACCTTCTGGTAGACTTTCCTCGTCTCCTTCCAGTATCCCATGACCTTCTATCTCAAGTAAGAGGTCGGTGTGTACATCCAAGTCCAGGAATCTTCAATCTATGCGTTTGGAGAATCTCGAGTCTGAAATCTTCCAGGAGAAGGTTTCTAAAAGATCTCAGGAAATTATTGATTCGGCCAGAAGGGAATCGACCTGTAGAGTTTACAAGGGTCGTCTTAAAATCTTTGGAAAGTGGTGTTCCGACCAAGGTTTCGTGCCCGATTCTGTTTCTATACCACAAGTTTTAGATTTTTTTATCGTATCTGTTTGACTCTTTGAAGTTGTCGGCTAATATACGGTCAGGGGATATAGATTTTCGCTTGCATCTTCCCTGCCTTGTCTTCTGAATGCCGAGGTTAAGGATACTAAGACTTAATAGCTTTATTAGAGGTCTAGGTAATATTCGTTCTCCGTCTGCTAAGCCTTTACCTTCCTGGAATCTGGCTTTGGTTCTTCAAGTCTTGGCAGGTTGCCATTTTGAACCTATATCGTCTATCAGTCTTAAGCTTTTAACTCTTAAAGCGGGTTTTCTTGTGGCTGCTGCATCTGCTAGAAGACGTTCAGAGATTCATGCTCTTTCTGCGGAAAAGGATAGATTTATAGTGACGGTTTGGTTCTATATCCGAGAAGGGATTTTCTATCTAAAACCCAGTCTAACCGTTTTCCTGCTAGTCCTATTATTTTAAAATCTTTGTCGTCTTTTTCGCCATCCGACAAACTTCGGTGTCCGGTTAGAGCGTTAAGAACTTATAAACAGCGAACCGATTTTAAAAGAACAGATCCTTCCCATTTATGGGTTTCCTACGCGGAAGAATTATCTAAGCCAGTATCAAAGGCTACGATTGCCAGATGGCTTTGTGAGACGATTAAGCTTTGCTACGAAATAGCGTCTCCGGATCAAATTAATCTCGCTCATATTAGAGCCCACGATGTTAGGGGCATGTCTACTTCTTTCACTCTTTTTGCCGGTTCATCATTAGATGAAGTCATGCAGGTGGCAGGATGGAAATCTGAGTACTTTTACCTCGTTTTATCTTAAAGACCAGAGTGCAGCAGCTTCATTCTTTCGTAATATTACGATTTTAACTAAAAAAGCCGAAGACCATATGCCCAGCACTTCCCACCATTTTCGTTAAGACTGTGCGTCTGTAAAAAAGGGTGAGAGTCTTCTTTGGTTTTTATTTAGTTCTTTAACTTCTACTTATCCTTATTTGTTAAATCACGGTGTGATTGAGTTAAATGCACTATTATGTTATGTTATTAACATTGGGATAAGATTGGTTTGATTTTTATCCTGTGTTAATGATTCTCTAAATCTCCTCCCACCGTCTGGGGACATGGAGCACTGACCAAATCTACGGGTTTAGCAAGTAGTGATTGAACGGTAATGGATGTTTTTGTGGTGTAATAACAACACTCCACAGACCCCCCTTGCGGGTTGGTCTGTTGTTTTATTAACCACTATGAAAACATACTTACCGTTCAATCACTACGACCCGGCCTCAGCCACCCCGCGTGGTAAGATTTGAGAATCAGATTTGAAATATTTTGCACTTGAATTTAGAAAAGTGAATGTATTTCCTATTCAGGCTCTAATGCGCATGCGCCAGCGCGCATAGCGACAAGCGTCACTATGAGGCGAGTATAGACTGGTGCCAGTCTATACTTGATGATGGGCTGGAGAGGGGACTCAACCAGAAGCCTGGTTGAGGGTCCCTAGGAATAGGAAAAGGCATGGGGAGGTGGGTATGCAGGCATAAAAATCTTATTCTGGTAGCAAAATGCAAATAATTGATTTAGCAAGTAGTGATTGAACGGTAAGTATGTTTTCATAGTGGTTAATAAAACAACAGACCAACCCGCATGGGGGGTCTGCGGGGTGTTTTTGGCCGACTTAAGTATTAACGGGTTTATATATATATATATAGGTTTATATGCAGCAGTTATTTTCAGTTAAAACATTTATTAGCTCAACTGGCCTTATGGCATGGTGACCATCCACCCGTCATCTATCTGTCAACTTTTGCTTAAAAACACTACTTCATTAATCGCTTGGCGGATTTCAAAATAATTTTGTTGAAAGGACCCTATGGGTGTAGGCTTTAGAACTTGTATACAAATATCTTTGATTTCTTTAAAACTTTCCGGAACCATTTAAAATGCTACTCTTTAATTAATGGTAAATGTTTTGTGAAATCCGCTACTTAAGGCTGATTCTGAGCATATCTCTAAGAAGTTAGCAAATTTCTTTTGCTTAAGCAAATTTCTAGGCTTTATGAAATCCAGCCCAGGTGAGCATCACAGGCCCTTGAGCCTCTTGTTCAGCATGTATTATATTTGAAGCATATTTTAGAGTTAATGGATTATTATTCCGACAAACATTGATGATGTCATCAAATTGTCGCTGATGATGTCATCAGACTAAGTAAATTGTAAATCTAACATCTTATCATGTATTAGTTATAACCCGGATCATTGATTGCCTTCATGCTAAATTCTCCCGAATCTGATTTCAAATTTAATCAAACTAGAATTTATATTACGAATACATGTGCATGTTTTTTAAAACAATTTAACAGGATTGAAAGCCAACATCTTCCATACAAACTGCCTTAAACATATACCAACAGATTGACTATGTGATCCTGTGCATATGTTTACTGCGGAATGAAATAGGTTAACTTAATATACGTATATATGTATATATAGCTATGATGTATAATATTTAGTATTGATAATTTTCGTCCACGACTGTACTAGATTGTCACAGAACCAGCGTGTAAAGCTCAGGAGAATTTCTCCATGTCATTGCGGGTCGTTCAGCGCTCAAATGCGGCGATCACCTGTAGACAAACTTTTCCTCTTATAGAGATATATAATAATATGTGTATGATTATTGTGTGTTTGTCGACGAGCAGTGTGGAGTGAGATTTTGACAGATAAATTTATATACAAGATTGTTCTCTCTAAAGTTTTGCTTTAACTGTCAGTCTGCTGCAACCCACAAGAAAATAATTTGGCAATAACTCTGGAGCTGCTATATATTTTGAAAACAATTTGACTGAAAGTTGTTAGTGGTTTAACCACCACCAACTTTCAGTCAAATTGTTTTCAAAATATTCAGCCAGTCCAGAGTTAGACGCCATGGAATATGTAGTCTGCGGAAACTCACTAGGCAGACGGTTAATAGCTGTAGGAGGTCTATGTAGATATGCGTTAGTTTATACTGTACTTATGTTGAGCACATCTTTAATAGTACATATCTTCCATCCATACAGATGACACATTTGTTGCACCACTGACTTTTCGGTGAAAAATTTGAAACCCAATTCATGATATCGATCGGATGTTTTAAATTACAGATAGAAATAGAGAATTTAAAAATATTTACATAAATTGTGGAATAAACAGCATTCATTAAAAAAAAACCCTGACTACTCCATTTTTGCATTGTGTTGTCGTAGAGTGTCTGTTTATCCATTGAGCTTCAAGTTATTAGATTCCATTGAGTAAAGAATTTTCTGTAGAAGTGATTTTATCAATCGGAGAATTCGCTTGTAAGAGGATATTTTATTCAGGATTTCTTAAGGTTAACCGTCAAATTTGTTCAAGTTTCAAATTTCTCACAGAACAATAGAAAACAATTTTTTTAATTTACCACTGGACTGACTAGCTTGGTTATCAAACCAGTCATTTCAGTGGAAAATTTTCAAAAATAATCTAGGTCTAGGTCTGCAAATTATGAATGTTTCCATGACCACTACTAAATGTTAGCTTACAGATTCATGGTCATAGCAGGTGTTGTGAAGAGATGTTACATTTATTAGACGTTCATTCTGCTTATTCTATGCCATAGTGACGTGGATTGGATATCTTGTGTAAGACGTGCCACGATGGCGAGTTTTGGAAAATTTGTAAACCAGTCTGCTTCTGATTATGGTGACAGTAGCGTAGCACTAGCATCATCTGATAGTGCTGTGTCAGCAGCCGCAGCTGGTCTATGGTGCATGCCATTCCCGATGTGTTCACCCATACAATTACAATATTGTATGAACGGAAATAGCTTTGGTCCCAGCAACAACAGCAGCAACAACAACAGACTCTCTACAGTGAAGAATGGATACGCTATTGGTAATACTTAGAAACCAGCTTACAGGATCAATGAGTGATTGATCACACGACTACATCGACTAGCAAATGTTAATTGATGTCCAGGAAATATGTGTGCACTAACCTTCTCATTGTGGCTACAGTACAGCTCAGATATAAGTTAAAATATTTCCAAAAAAAACCCAAATCAACATGTTAGTAGGGATGCGCGATACACCGATACCATATTCAAAACCAATATCACGCACTTACAGTTTAAGAGCCACTTATAAGATATAAAAATCAAAAAACTGAATATGAACATATTTTCAGTTTATCTTATTATTATTGTTAAAAATGAAAGATACTAACCAGCGACAATCGTGAAACACGCAATGAGTAACGATTGCTGCCTAAGACAGGTTTTTCCAAGAAATATATATATCGTTTAGACCGCTTCTACTGATCATTCCTTTCCCATTTTCTCATTGGTTAGCACGATAAAAATTACCCAATCACGAAATGACGAATAATTTTTCTTCTGACGATTGAACATTGTTTATCTAATCATGTCCTGGCTGATACTTTATAATCTTTGCCATAATGAATGGTTATACCATAGATTTAGGATATATTTGATAGATTGCTCATGCGCATACCCTCACTATGGGGCTAGTTGTCGCGAATTACGAAATGACGAATAATTTTTCTTCTGACGATTGAACATTGTTTATCTAATCATGTCCTGGCTGATACTTTATAAGCTTTGCCAAAATTAATGGTTATACCATAGATTTAGGATATATTTGATAGATTGTTCATGCGCATACCCTCACTATGGGGCTAGTTGTCGCGACCAACGATGATGTCAGTTCAGTAAATCGCCAAGGCGCCTGACCAGTTATTTTAAGATTTTAACGAGTTGAAGTAAGCTGTCACTAACAGCTGTTCATTTCATCTTGGCAATTTGTCAACAAGTATCAACCGACTGACATTGCTTAGTGCTCTTCTCATTCGTCTGTCTAAGTGCCGGTCCAATCGTGGTCTATCACACCGTGCCTGGCTACAGAATGCTGGGACTAATTTTTCCCATAATCAGAAGAGAGACCGAACAAAAAATGTTTTGTCATTGCCGTGAGCTCTACATAATAATCAACCAAACTTTTCGACTAGCATGTGAATTTAACATGCTAATAATAACAACCTGATCACGTGATCAATCTATTTATAAAATAATTCTCAAATATATTGTTTGACCTATTCACGGAAGAGTTTGCAGACACACATTCCTATTCTCGCGAGATCTCACATGCCAGTGCGAGATAGCTGACCGGTTCTATTTTCATGTTATTGCCAGTCATTATTAAGCATTTTAGAGAATGGATTTCAACTTTTTCCTGTCATATTCCTAATGGAAGTCACCCATAAAACCGACTCATATGAAAAGTCATTGAAACTGATATGGGTGTAAGCCAAACCGCGCAGCCCTACATGTTAGTTAGTATAAGAAATGTTCTGTCGACTATTTTGAACACAATTGGATTCAGCAATGTATTCCAATCCGATGATGTTCAAAACATTCAACAATACGTTTTATTTTGTTTTAGAAACAACTTATATTATTTCTGAGCTGTACTGTAAACCTTGTTTTATATGACCACCTTACCGGGGCACATGAACTATTTGTCACTATGTTAACAGATGATCTCGTAGACATTTAATCGTCACAACTGGTTAAGAAAATACAGAAATTTGCTTATTGAATATCCGTTCGCAAGCACAGAGAGAACTATTTTTGAAAATTTCCCACTTGAATGCTGGGCTTAATTATCAAGCCAGACATTCGTGGGGGTAAGTTTTCAAAAATAGGCTTCTCTTTAAAGAGACAAATGGGTATTCCTCAAGACTGCTGCAGATGTCTTTTGCCAGTTTGTCTTTGAACCCTTTCACCTGTTGATTTTGTTGTCAAAAGGTTAAATCTGAAGGTCATGGTGGAGTCAGTTATGTAAATTGGCCAGCAATCTGTGACTTGCTAATATCAGCTGCTGATGATGTACTTTGAGATGCGACGGACAGTCAATGTTGTCTTAACCCTTTAATGGTCAATTTTTCTCAAGAAATTTTAAATATTTGCTTATTGAATGTCCATTTGCAGGACGCCGCACCTCTAAACAGTCAGATATCTCACAAAAATTGAAATTGTTCCTCCGTGTTTGTCCATTTGAAGGTCAAGATAAGACAATTTTTGAAAATTTTACATTGGAATGACTGGCTCGGTTATCGAGCCAGTCATTCCAATGTTAAATTTTCAAAAATTGTCTTAACTTGACCTTCGAAACGACATTCCTGAGGACCACTGCAGGGACCGGTTTTGGCTGGCTGGACCATTAATGGGTTAAACAGATTGAGTTCTGATCATATGAAAGTACTTTTTAACTCCGCCAACAAAACTTACCTGGTATTATGTGATGGTGTTGTCCACCCGGGCGTGGTCTCCGGATCATCACTGCGCTAAGAGTTTTCAGATAAGCTTGAAACCTAAGCAGGCCTGTAGAAATTGAAAATGTGCGTAGCCCACAATCGTTATAAATGGTAGACAGAGTAGTTAATCATTTCCGTTTATTTAACCTTTTTTAACATATTTAGGTACAAAATATAAAAACTGCCTATCGCCAAAAGAGGTTGCCTCGAGAATATTTGCCAACGTGGACGAAGAAATGTGATACGCAATTTCTATAGGCCTATTAAGATATAGGCCTACGTCTGAGGAAGAGACCTAATGAAATGTATGACAAGCCAATGTCCAATTTGGCTGCCAGGCACTGGCAGCCATGTTGAGAATCGGTTTTCTCATGATAACCTTGTTACTGTTTGTTGGATCTGAGTTTGAAACTCCATAGGTTCATTGGACTAGGTTTGCGAAAGAAACCTATAGAAAAGCCAATACGGGATCGGTTTGAAACTTGGCCAATATTTTAGGAAGAAACCGATAGCAATTGGAGATGTTGAGAAATCCAATATGGGCAGTTTTTTGGCCACTAGACACTGGCATCCATCTTGAAACGCGGTTTCCTGATGATAACTATGTTTCCTTTTGTTTGAAATGGACGCTAAGAACAAGTAGCGATGTGCTGTTGTGATATTGTGATATAATGTGTTAACCCTTTAATAGTCAAGCCAGCCAAAACTGGCCATTGTAGTGGTCTTTGGAAATGTCCATTTGGCAGCCAAGAGAAGACAAGTTTTGAAAACTTACCACTGAAATGACTGATGACTGGCTCTGTAACAGCCAGTCATTCCAGTGATAAATTTCCAAAAATAGAGTTCTTGGCTGACAAATGGACATTTACTGAGAAATTGGAAATTTTCTTAATAAAATTTAACCATTAAAGAGTTAAGCACAGAATTTTAGTGGTCAAGATTTGTTACGGAAATTAAGATTTTTCCTCACTGAATGTTCAACTGCAGGTCAAGAGAAGACTTTTTTAGAAATTTACCACTGGAATGACTGTCTCGGTTATTAGCCAGTCATGGCTCGGTTATTAGCCAGTCATGGCTCGGTTATTAGCCAGTCATGGCTCGGTTATTAGCCAGTCATGGCTCGGTTATTAGCCAGTCTTTCCAGTGGTAAATTTGAAAAAATAGTCTTCTTGGCCTGTAAATGAAGAGGTCGGTTTGGACGATATTTTGACATTAAAGAGTTAAAGCTTAGCTCATTCTTATGTATGTTAATAGAGAATATGAGTTGTTCCCCTTTTCATGATCACGCAATTACATCTAATATCATCCGAGATCTGTGTACAGTTCACGCCCTTAATTAACCATTTCATCCTCAAAATCCATACATATATATATATATATATATATATATATATATATATATATATATGTTAATTTCATTGCAACTATAGAGATTTTAAAGTTGTTCAGCATTTTAAAACATGACTTGAAGCAAGAGTTCAAATTAATTTCAAAATATTCAACAACAATTCTTTTAGCGTATAGATGTAGCATAGGCCTCTGGTTGAAATAGTTAAGCTAGACAGAAGAATTTGGAATGAAAAGAGTTAACTGAAGTTTTTTCCCTGAGCACAATTACCACTGCATAATAATAATAATAATACAGCATGGTGTGATAAGAAACATTGCTAAATTATCACTTATACCTTGAACCCCTTACACACCGGAAATGAGAAATTCTTTTTAATATTTAAGGAATATTCTATTGAATATTTTGTAACTAATTGGACTGGAAGCTGTTTCTGCGTATGGCATATGGCAGCAATTGGTTACAGGTTCCAGTCAAATTGCTTTCAAAATATTCAACAACATTGCTGTATAAGTGTTGTGAAACTGAGACACTGAAATCACAATCGTTCTTGAAATTTCATGGGTTAGAAGGGTATCAGTATTAACCATTTAATGATTAAATTTTGTCAAGAAAATCAAGATACTTCCTTATTAAATGTACATTTGCAGGCCAGAAGACTATTTTGAAATGTTATCACTGGAATGGCTGGCTCGGTTACTGAGCCAGTCATTCCAGAGGTAAGTTTTCAAAAATACTCTTCACTTAAGATTACTGCAGAGGCCGGTTTTGTCCGGCTTCGTCAATGAAAGTGTTAAATACTGTTGGTGTAAGCAGTTGAAGTCCTTCAGAAACACTTGTGCATTGTATGAACCTTCTCTGATAAAATGTTAACCGTTGAATCCGCGCAGACCAGTGACAATGACAAATTCTGTATTATGTTGGGAATATTCTGTTGAATATTATGAAACGAATTTCACTCGAATAAGTTCCAATTAGTTTCAAAATATTCAACAGCTTTCCTGTCTAGCTGTCTTGAAATTCGTTAACGCTTAACACTGATGTCAAAATTTGAAACGAATTTAAAAGATGAACTGGTGTTAATTTTTCAAGAAATATCTTGGAAGATGTTGCTGTCTATTGTCCACCAAGATTGTTGAAAAATGTACACCAGTTTCTTTGCTATTGACACAGTAAAATATAGAATATTGCCATCAGAGTTGTAATGGTTAAAGGTTTGCATTGAAAGAAGCAGTAGTGTATGGGTTATGATGGGAGGATGAGTGCGCTTAACTGATATGAACTCTTCATTGATCAAACTGTACCTCTACATGTATGTCCTGCTGATGATGAGCTAGACATGCATAAAATAGGACATTACGCATACCGTACACAGGCACGCAGCACATGCCAGGCTAGATGCATATGTAGATCAATTTATATGCATGATATATATTTGTAGATCAATCATTGATCTATATTAATCGTGTCACACACGTGATATTCACTGATAGAGTGTATGCAGAATTAGACCACCGATTGTCTAGATCGACAGTAGACTGGCCAGATGCAGGACACATTATTGATACAGAGTACACTTTAACATTGGTTTTGTTCTATGTCTGAACACTCAGCTGATGTTAGGTATCCAAGCAGTGAGACAGAAAACAAAGATCGGTGCTTGTATTTTTCCTTTGACACACTAGCTGACAGCTATAGTTTGTCTTAGATATAATGGAATGAGATACTTTGCTTCGCCTGCTTTTACTGATTACTGATTTTCATTCACTTAATGTGTCGATGTATATACATGTATATATATTTGTGCTTAGCTTTTGGCTATAGCATATTTAGTGGTCGAGCTCGCCAGCAATGGATTCCTGTAGTTGTCTTGAGAAATGTCCAATTTGCATATCAAAGGAGGACACCATATTTATAAAAAGGTGCCACTGTCTCAATAATAACAGTCAGTCATTACATTCATAAATTGTCGGAAAATGCATGTAGATTGACATTCACTTAACCCTTTAGCCCTCAAATTTGTTTAAGAAAATTACAATTTTCTCATAGAAAATGGGCATTTGCGTATCAAAAGATTATTTCTGCAAATTTTTCACTTGAATGACGGGCTCAATTGATTATTGAGCCAGTCGTTCCAGTAATAAATCTTCAAAAAAGCGCCATCTCTTTTTCTGCAAATGAACATTTCCCAAGAAACCACTTTTGGCCATCTTGAGTGTTAACTGTCTGACTGCTGCAAGTCACCGGCCAATAATTTCAATGGGTGATAATATTTTGAAAACAATTTGACTGAAAGTTGTTGGTGGCTTAGCCACCAACAACTTTCAGTCAAATTGTTTTCAAATTATTCAACATATCCAGAGAAACGGCAATATGCAGAAATTCAGCAGGGAGCCATTTAAAGTATTAAAACGCCATATTGAAACAAATTAACCTGACAGCATGTTTTTAACATCGATTGTATCGCTAGTTGTGACTATCTGTGATAGTGAAGCATAGCAATTACCTAATTTGCTAAAATATTTTATGATGGTCCTTCTCCCTGGCTTTAACCCTCAAATTTGTTCATGAAAATTTATATTTTTCTCGTAGAACATGTCCATTTGCAGACCAAGAAAAGAGTATTTTTGAAAATTTACCCAGCCAGTCATTCCAGTGATAAATTTTCAAAAAATAGTCTGCCCATCGTCTCCAAATGGACATTTCTCAAGACCACTGCAGAAGCCATTTTTGGATGATATGATGGTTAAAGTAGCAACATGTATATTTTAGATTAGGTTGGTGCAGATATTGGATTCGTGTGATACTGTGCTCTGCGGATGCAGTAGTTTGAAACATCCTACAATCAGTCCGTCTCTGGTCACAGTTTCACTTTCCTGTCCTCAGTGAGACTCCTTAGCTTCCTCAAGTTCTTCCTGGTTGTTAGTGTACCCAGTCCGGCTGCTTTTAGATCAGTATGTAGCACACTTAGCATGTTTGTACAGTGACATCCTCTACAAGCTTTGTAGATGTTGACAACTTGACACGGACTAGAGAAAATTCCATGGCTTTCTGAGCAGTCATGTCTTGTGGCATTCGCTGACCATGGTCAAACATAGACCATCTTTTATTGGGCCACCATCACGGGTAGTGGGACTGTATTGCTTCTATTGCATATAGTGTGTATAATGTGTGTGGCACATCTTTGGAGATTATACTGTCCAGCCAGTAATGCTGGGTTATAGTACAAAGGTGTCCGCGTTGATAAGCATCAAGTTTATCTAGAACTGCATTCAGAGTTGCCCAGCTGTTGCAGTTTTACAGCATCAGCGATACTTTGGTCGCGTCATACAAGCGTCGTTTCTTGGTTATAGGGATCCACAGATTCAGTTTCCAAAAGAACTGGAAGGCAATGTTTCGTGTGACGCAGCGTACACTGATGTTGGAGGAGCTGTACATTAGTGAACCAAGGATTTTGCGCTTCCTCCATTCCTCAGCACCACGTAACCGGGATGCCTTTGTCATTCACTTATGCTTATGCAATTTTTGCTTCGAGTGATCACGATCGATTATTAAGAATAATCGTGATTACTTGATTAATCAACTTGGGTACAAATTACCATAACAACAGATGCATATCAATGTCGAAATTGCAGCAATAGTTGTTAGAAATGTTCATTTGCAGGCCAAGAGAAGACTATTTTTTTTAATGTTTCACTGACTCAAAACCACTCATTCCAGTGATACATTTTCAAAAATATGCTTCTCTCGACGTACAAATGGACATACATTCACTGAGCAAAATGTCAATTGCCGTGACCGATCGCATCAAAGAATAATTAAATTGTAAATTTTGAAATATTTTATGCATTATAAATTATTCACGATTATTTAATTTTTAATCGTATAAATTAACGATTTACAAAATAATCACGATTTTCAATTTAATCACGTAATCGTGCAAGCCTACATGACTTTGTCTGTTGCTGATAGGTGTACATGGGTAGACTCAGTCTTGGCTTCATTCGTTAAGAGATTCGCATGCTTGAGTTGTGCTGCTGTTATAAGGGCATGGAGGGAGGGGCTTCTTTTCCTTTCATCTGTGACTTATACATCGTCTGCATACTCCATCATGGGTGGGGTTGTTCTTGCGGAGTGCTCGCGCACAGATGAGAGAGCTGTACCAAGGTAGCAACATTTAACCTTTTAATTATCATGCCGGCCAAAACCGCCTCTGTTAGGATCTTGGGAAATGTCCATTTACAGACCAAGAGAATACAATTTCTGAAAATTTACCACTGAAATGACTGGCTCGATAACCAAGCCAGTCATACCAGTGATAAATTTTCAAAAATTGTATTCTTGTGGCCTGTAAATGGACATTCAATAGGAAAAGTTTTAATTTTCTTGACTAAATGTGACCATTCAAGGGTTAAACAGCACAGGAGAGAGGTCATCTCATTGTGGAGATCCAGTGGAGGGCTCGAATGATGCAGACTCACTTTTACTCACACTTTCATCTTGCTATTTGCCAATAACAATCACAGCTCATCGTCATCATAACCAGTTAGATGTAGGATGTCCAGGATGCTTGATTGTTTGATGGTGTCCAAAGCCTGTGACATGATATTGGAATTCCTGGGTGTTATTTTGACACCAATTTGATTTCTCCCTTCTCATATGAATACTGTAATTTGTATTGAAATCTTATACTCATTATTAGATCACCTGGTCCATGGTGACCGTTTGTCGTCTGTCAATTATATCCCATCTTCTCCTTAATGGTTTAACTGATTTCAACCAAATCTGGCTATAGGGATCCTATAGCGCTAGGCTCCAGAACTTCTATTCAGAAATTGATTGCTGATTTTTTTGGGTGAAAATCTTAAATTTTATGCAAAATTTACCTGAAATTTTCAAACCGAATCTTGTCAGCCATTTGATACATTTCAACATAATATGGCTAGAAGGACCTACAACAAAATATGGCTAGAAGGACCCACAACAAAATATGGCTAGAAGGACCCTCAACAAAATATGGCTAGAAGGACCCTCAACAAAATATGGCTAGAAGGACCCTCAACAAAATATGGCTAGAAGAACCCCTTTATGGGGGGTCCACTACAGAACAACTATTCAGAATTTTAATTTCTCAATTTTTATAGTGAAAATCTTAGATTTTATGAAAAATTAACTGAAATTGTCAAAATGTATTTAGCCACTTGGTGGATTTCAGCTGAATCTGGCTGGATGGATTCTATGGTGCTAGACTCCAGAACCTCTATCTAGAATTTTGATTGACAAATTTTTGGGGTGAAAAATATACAGAAAATCGTCAAAATGTATCTTGTCCTTAGCCACTCGAAGTTGAAGGTCAAGGCCATTATTCAATGTTTATACAGTTTTCGCTTTAACTTACTCCTGGCACCTTCTCCAGACGCTTTGATTTCTGGATTATTTATCTAGTGAGTAAGATGAATTTGTGTAGGTTGATTAATGAATACATGAATTGGAGAAAGCTGTAATTTATTACCTTGATTTTGTTTTCAAGTTTGAACTTAGAATAAACTTGCGTGTAGCTATATATGTTGACTAATTAAATCTAGCTTATTTGAGGAAGTAATAGTGGTGAAATATCTTACCTGTCTAACTTCTGCAAGCCACCAGACAATTTCAATGGGCTATAACTGTGAACCTGCTGAATATTTTGAAAACAATTTGACTAAAAGTTGTTGGTGGTTTAACCACCAACAACTTTCAGTCAAATAATTTTCAAAATATTCAGCATATCCAGACTTAAACTCCATTGGAAAATGTTGTTGGCAGAGATTCATCAGGCAGACAGTAAAACACGATAGGTGTTGCTATTGTGGCCACAACACCATTTTCTAAGCGAAGACAATTTAAATCGTAATAAAGAGCATTTAAACAGTACCTGGTTAAAAACCTGAACAATTCTGAAATCCCACTAGTAAATAACCACCTATACACGCATGTTGCTTGTCAGATGTTGAATATTTTGAAACTAATTTGTTTGGAAGCTGATGTGTGCTACCTTTGACAGTCGCGCATAGCTTCCAGTCAAACTAGTTTCAAAATATTCAGCAAAATAGGTCTTACGTTGCGATGTTATGTCTGGTGTTTAGTATGGGAAGGGTTATTATATGCTGATTATTTATCTATGTGTGTTTAAATAAATGAATCGTTTAACCCTCTGGCCCTCATATCGGCCAAAAACGGCCTCTGCAGTGGTTTTGAGAAATGTTCATTTGCAGACCAAAAGAAGACTATTTTTGAAAATTTACCAGTTCAGTCACTCCAGGGGTAAATTTTCAAAAATAGTCTTCTTGGTCTGCAAATGGACATTTTGTTAAATTTAAATTTTCTTGAATAAATTCAAAGCGTTAACACTCAATCTAGGAAAAAATTACGTCGGTAGTCGTCTTAAGTAATGTCAAATTGCAGACCGACATAAGGTGGTTTTTTTTCTAAATTTGACACTGGAATGACTGGCTCGATAACTGAGCCAGCAGTCATTCCCGTGGAAAACTTTCTAAAATAATTGTTTCTTGATTTTCAAATTAATATTTTCTATGAGAAAATTGGAAAAAACCCGACAAGTTTCTGAGTTAAATGGTTAAATATCGTCTATGATGTTAAAATTATAGATGCATGTATGAGGATACGTTACAACATTTGACCCCCGTGAGGAGGCGTATTCAGTCATGAATTTATTCACTGAACATTCTAGAACCTTGGAGAGTTTGCTCTAAATATTAACAAGAAAAGCAGAACGTTTTTATATATATATATACACGTATCATACTCTGGTCAAGGTGATCTCATTCTGCGCTTTATACATGTACATTACAGGCTGGTTCAGAAAAATGTATGTAGTAGCATAAAATTTAATCTAAGTGCTGGCCTGTTTGCACACTATAGTATCGATGCTTTTAGGTAAAGGTACATTTGAATCCATTTTGAAAATTATCTTGTGAAAGCTGCTGTTGACAAAAGCTTTTGACAGCATCAGTTTAAAAATGAGCCTGCTAAAGGGGATTGGATAATAGATTAACTTACAATAGACTGTAGAGACAGCAGTGGATAAAAGGGGTACAAACATGAATGATTTGTAGCTCACCGGGTCTGAAGGGCCAAGTGAGTTTATGCCGTGGCAGCATCCGTCGTCTGTTCATCCGTCAAAGTGCTCCTACTTAATGGTTTGACCGATTTAAACCAATTTGGGCTGGAAGGATCCTATAGTGGTAGGTTCCAGACCTTCTATTCAGAATTTTGAATTGCCAATATTTTGGGTGAAAATCTGAGACTGGAAAATTTACTGGAAATTGTCAAAACACATCTCCTTTTTAATCGCTTGGTGAATTTCAAGCAAATTTGGCGGGAAGAATTTTATATCTTAGATTTCATTAAAAAATTTACCAGAAATTTTCAAATTGCTTCTTCTCATTACCATTTTCAACGATTTCAACCAAATTGGACTGAAAGGATCCTATCATTTGAATTGTGATTGGTCAATTATTTGATGGACATCTTTGATTTTCCGAAAATTATCCATCGTGCAAATGGTTCAAATGCTAATGGTCCAGGTGAGCATCACAGGCACTTGTATCTCTTGTTCGTACAGGAAAACTAGTGCAATAATTTAAATGGGAGGGAATGCGGAATCTGCTTCCAGTCATAATAAGTACTTGCAAAGTATGAACTGAAATTAATGTCTAATGTTAGTCTGTTTAACATTCTTTCATTCAAGAAAGGTGGTTGATCATTATAAGAACTGGCATTTACAGGTAAAAAGTATTTTTGAAAGTTTATCATACATATGGCTGGCTTTTTTATGTTAGTGAGCCATGTTATTTACTGGTCTAGCATTTAGAAAGGGTCAATGTCGCTGGTAAAATAGCAGAATGCGTTTATTTCCCAGTTTTCACCTGCAAATGAACATGAACTGCTTCAATCTCTTCTCTCTTAGCTCTTTCACTGACAAATCCCTGAAAAAGTAAATTCTTTCCTATATGCATAGCATATTCTATTAGATAGTTAGAAGTTAATAACTGACAGATGTTGCCATCTAAGGGGTAAGGCAGCATCAGCTTCCAGTCATTACTTTCAAAATATTTACTAGATTTCCTGTAGTGTTGTCTTGAACTTGAGATACAGGGAATTCAGCGATGAAAGGGTTAATAATCCTGACGTTTTCATGATCTAAATTAGCCATGAAAATATAAATCTCTCTACAAGAGAAACATATTTTATGAACATGAACACTGATGTACCTGGCTCAGCAACCTTGTGGCCTAGCTTTTCCTCTTGAAATTCTATTTTCTCATTGGACCTTTCCACTGTATTCATCCAGCATATGACGTCATAATCAACTACGTGATGTGTAGAATGATGACATAATGAATGATGTCATGAATGACGTAGATAAGTACGTCACCAACGCATATTTTAAGACGGACTGTGCATTGTTGTACGATTTATATAATACTATTATTTACTATTTAATACATATTCTGTTGAATATTTTGAAACTAATTTGACTGGGCGCTCATAGGCAGCAACAGCACCAAATTATTTACAACATATTCAACCGTTTACCTGTGTAGTTTTCAGGAAATTGATAGTTAGGGCATTCGTGGATCGATCAAACCCAACACGGTGAAGTGTGGGTGGAGGTTAGCTAGAGGTGGGCGGGGCATAGCTAGAGGTGGGCGGGGCATAGCTAGAGGTGGGCGGGGCATAGCTAGAGGTGGGCGGGGCATGGCTAAAACTGGAAAGGTCCATTTCAAGACAACTAGACAATCACTGTTTTAATGCTGGACACTGAACTATTACTCACTTATAATGTGTTATTTCTTTGACAGATGACAGTGACAGCATACTGGATGGGCCACGCAAAGAACGCATTAATGACGAGAATGGAAACCCGCTGTCTACAGACTACAGACTGATGCAAGAACTGGCCAAGACAAAAAATGGCAGCGCATTCTTGGGTGGCAAGTCCAGTATTGGTGGTTCCGGGTATAGCACACACAATCACACCGACATATCCGCTCATGGCAGCGCCACTCTTTCCAGCAATGTGGAAGAATCACACAGTACATCCGCTGACCTGGATAGACGCAGACAACGAAAAAACAAGAAAAACATGAAGGAAAAACACGTCGCTGCAGAACTGAGGCCACAGGACGAGCCTGGTTATTTCGGTGATAAGAACATAGAGGACATTTTACAAATGATTGAACCGGGCAATGATTTAAGCCATTCTAAAGTAAAGAAAGCTACTGAAGGAAATGGCTTAGGCACGGTTAAAATAGAAAATAAAAATGTTAAAAAACCAAAAGAAAAGAAAACTAAGAATTCAATTTCGCCAAATAGCATAGATACTGTCGAAGCAGCAGGCATAATCCCGTCTCAGGTTAATGGGCATGAGCTTCTCATGGCTGATGTTAGCGATACCGCTAAGGAGACGGTTATAGATGAAAGTGACATTGTTAGTAATCTTGATGATGGTGAGGCTAATGCATCTTCAGATCCATTATTGTCATCGTCATTATCATCATCCATGCCATCATCTGTTCATAGTAGTCACATTCATGTCACATTATCTATCAATTGTCCAACTGCTGCTACACAATTGAAATCAGATGTTGCCGCTAGCCAGACCAGTACAACTAGTGCTGTCAAGATTAATAATAACAAAGCAGACAGTACTGACAAAAACGATAACCAGGTCACGGCTAATACTAACAATAAAGTAATCAATAATTGTAAGAGTAATAAGATATCGAACACCATGGGTATGAGTAAAAAATTTGACAATATTTGTGATAAGACTGATGTAGAGAGTAGTGCCATAATAACATTGTCCAGTGGCGATGCTGTGACAGACTTATCAGTTAAAAGTGATGCCATTAATACAGAGAAGGCCTCTGTTAGCTGTGATAATACTAGTGACTCATTGGAAAAGACTGATCCTCCTAGCTTAGCACTTGATTCGTCTAACAATTTCAGTGTTGTGGAGACGAAAATTTATAACAATGACATTGTACCCATTGAAGCCGAGTTCTGTCAGGTCGTAAGTCGAAAAAAGAAACGGCCCGGTAAGGAGATGATCCGCACTAACACGCTGCCCGAAGAGTTGCCCCGACGGCCGATGTACATTAGAAAACATTATGTTCGATCGGTGACACCACCACCTTCATTTAGAGCACCTCGGCCACCAGTACCATCACATGCTCGGGAACTTAGTCCATCTTCTTTCCCGGTTCTTGGTCAACCAAGAGGCAATAACACAAGTTCTAGTCTTGAGACGCGGTGGAGTTCAACAGGCGATGTACGCCATGAGATTCCATTCGCTGGTCCCTTGGATGATAGTGATATGGAGTCTGTGAAATCATTACCGATATCACAAGGAGGTTACTCTGATTCAGTTTTAATGACCGGTTTGCCCATACCTACAGTGTCGTATGCCCGCATGGCAGCAACAAGACCGACTTGCACTGGTAGTATGTGCACAACATCTTCCATATCATCTGCCGACAGTCAATCAATGCCCAGCAGGAACATAAAGACAAGTCCCGCTGCAGTGCCGGTCTCAAAACCAGCAGCAACATGTTGGAAGGGTGTTCCAACAGAACGGCGCCATTCTCTCGGTTCCGGACCAGATATGGCTATTAAAGAGAATGATTTACAGAAAATGGCATCTGATTATCGCGTTAAAGGCGGTAGTCAGGAAGTCCTCTGTGCTCCTGACTGTGAAGCAGAACAGGGGAATGTTGAAAGTAGTTGTTTTCAGAAACCAAATAATGGTGATTACACGACTGAAACAGAACCAGAATCTAGCTTCTCTATAGCCATGCGAAATTCACTGAATTATGAAGTCAAAACGGAACCCATGTCTCCATCTATTGAGACAAATCCTCTGAAGTCTGATTCTGTTTTGGAAACGGGGAAGACAAATTTTTCTAGTAACGTAAGCGCTGTAAAGCCTCTTGCTCCAACACCTAGTAAGAATGTTACAGTTGTTCATTTTAATGGACCCAAACTTGCCAATAAAGTGGGATCTTCCAATTCTTCAACCTCTACACACGGATTACAGACAAAATCTCTCAGTTCAACAACGCCAATGGTAGTGAAGGTGCCAACTAGTAATGGACGAAAACCAAAGCAGTCTGTAATATTTCTGGACAAACAGGACTCCCAGCCCATGGTTAAATTAGATATCAGTTTTTTTTATGAACCGGATATAGATCCAGTGACTATTAAGACAAATATTAGTAGTAGTGATAGTAATAGCCCTAGTAAAATTAAAACAATTGAAACAGATATGAAAAAAGCAAATGTGATCTCTCTAGTGTCTGAAATATCATTTAAACAAAGCGAATTAGGTGTTAATACTGAATGCGACAATGTTCCAGCGGTCACATCAAGCGATTCACAGATAGCTGATACTACAGGAATTAGACATAATGCAGATAGTGCATCTGTTAGCACTGATGTATGCAGAAATACAGCCAGTGTCGGTGTTAATACCGCAGATGATGATAACCCTTCAGTACCACCCCCATCATCACCATCATCATCACAGTCACTTTCAGTGAATACTGACGATAAGCCTGTGTTGACAAAGATTTCTGATGTGTGTAGTTTAAATGGAATTATAGCACCCGGTTCCGGAAAAGTGGACGACAACAAAATGGTTTCTGTTGTCGCTGTGTCACCCGAAGACTCTTTTTCAATAAAATGTTCGTTATCAACTCGGCATTCAGAAACAGAAATTATCAACTCGTCGTCGTCGTCTGTTGCGGTAGAACAGTCACATATAAACCCTCCTCAATCCAAAGAAGACTTTCAGACATTAACATATGGTGATTCAATTCCAGAGAATTCTCCATCCTCCTGCATTATCTGTCCTGGTGCTCCTGATGAAAAGGCTGTGACACCATCTGCAGTCACAGTACTGGAAGACCCCATTATCACAAAAACTATGAAACAGATTCGCTTTTTGATGGCTGATACTTCTGCAAGCTCTGAGCGTTTCAACATGGACGACGTTGTCTGCTACCTGTCTAAAGGTAATTATTGTTATATAATCAACATATTGTAGAGCCGGCTTAAATATAAGAATTTTTAACCCTTAGCACACTGATGTCAATATTCTATCTTTAGCGGTGTGAATAGCAAAGATACTGGTGTACATTTTTCCTTCAACAATTTTGCTGGAAGATGTTGCTGTCTAAGACAAAATTTGTTGAGAAATAAACACCAGTTCATCTTTTACTTTAATTTGAAAATTTTAAATTTTGACATCAGAGGGTTACAGGTTAATTGTGACTCACAACTAGTATACGTTTATGGTCTGTCTCTCTCTCTGTCAGTCAGTCTGTCTTTCTATCAAATGTGTTTTTTAAAATGTGTAACATGCTATGCACACCACTTAGGCATATTAGAATTGTTTCTCAGTTTATATTTCATGACTGGTAAACCTTATTGGAACTAAGTTATGAATCAGAATGTTGACATTGAAGTAACAAGGTCATACGGTCAAGTCGCTATGATGTTGAAACACCAATTCTGCTTTTTGAACTTTAATAATATTTTACATTTGACTCCCCACTCATCATCTCTCCAGCCTTCAGAATTGGTTAGTTTTTAGGGAACTAAGCTTGGGAACATGGTTGACAGATTGACATGAAATGGTCAACCAATAATTTTGTGGTCAATGTCAAAGGTCAAGATTATGTTGAATTTGGTACAAGAACTAATTTCTAATCCTTACATCAAGTTCTGTTTGACCACTCACTATTTATCACAGCTTATTTCTAATCCTTACATCAAGTTCTGTTTGACCACTCACTATTTATCACAGCTTATTTCTAATCCTTACATCAAGTTCTGTTTGACCACTCACTATTTATCACAGCTTATTTCTAATCCTTACATCAAGTTCTGTTTGACCACTCACTATTTATCACAGCTTATTTCTAATCCTTACATCAAGTTCTGTTTGACCACTCACTATTTATCACAGCTTATTTCTAATCCTTACATCAAGTTCTGTTTGACCACTCACTATTTATCACAGCTTATTTCTAATCCTTACATCAAGTTCTGTTTGACCACTCACTATTTATCACAGCTTATTTCTAATCCTTACATCAAGTTCTGTTTGACCACTCACTATTTATCACAGCTTATTTCTAATCCTTACATCAAGTTCTGTTTGACCACTCACTATTTATCACAGCTTATGTTAGCTCTGAAGAAATGAATACTCATTATACTTTGCCCCTTTAATGACCAAACTTTGTCAATAAAATTCTAATTTTCTCGTAGAAGGTGGCCATTTGCTGACCAACAGAAAACTATTTTTGAACATTTATCACTGGAAAGGCTGGCTCGGTTATCGAGCCAGTCATTCCAGTAGTACATTTTCAAAAAATAGTCTTCACTTGGCCTGTAAATGGATATTTCTTAACACTTGCAGATGCCGTCTTTGGTCGGCTTAGGTGTTAAGGGGATAAACATAATTTAATTTTTGTTCAGATGTGTCTCCCATACAATTACAAATATTATATAATAAATACTGTACATCAAGATAGCGGTCTGCGGATGATGGAAATAATTATATACTATAGTAAGGTAACGAGAATAACTAATTAACCCCTTTAATGGTCAAGCCCCGGCCAGAACCGGCCTCTGCAGTCATCCTTAAGAATGTCCATTTGCAGGCCAAGAGATTATTTAAAGAAGTTTACCATAGGAATGCCTGGCTCGATAAACGAGCCACTCGAGCCAGTCATTCCAGTAGTAAATATTCAAAAATACTCTTCTTGGCATGCAAATGGGTATTCAATAAGGAAATATTTGGATTTTCGTAACCAAATTTGACCACTAAAGACTTAATAGATTAATAGCTCAATTATAATTAATGGTCACTTTAATTTAGTCGTCACGGTCAATGGTCAAGATTATACGAAAATAAAATTACCTCTGTCTAAGATCATCACCATAACATTAATTACAACCAAACTAAACATTGCATTCAGGGCATAATTTATCTGGTATCGCATCTCAATTTGCTACATGTATTTAAGCAGTTCCTATACATTCTGCAACATGCATAGCTGTATATGCTATGCAAAATTTGTACACGATTGCAATTTATCATTGATTTTCAAAATTCTATCATTAACCCTTTTAAGAACAAATCCCTGAAAAAGTACATTCTTTACAATGTATACCATATTTTGTTGAATATTTTGAAATTAATATGACTGGAAGCCATTGCTGCCTAAGGCAGCAATGGCTTCCAGTCATATTAATTTCAAAATATTCAACAACTTTCCTATTTGTTTGCTCTGAGTTTGAGGTACAGGGAATTTATCGATGAAAGAGTTGATTGCTATACATTTTTGCCGATAGCGTTACAATTTATAGTTTGCATAACGATACATGCTATGCAAATATCAAATTCTGAATTATGCCCTGGCATTTATTCTAGCGAATGAATTTCATTTTGACCTCTACGATAACATAGTCAGTCATTCCAGCTGTAAATTTTAAACAAATGTTTTCTTGGCCTAAAGACGGTGATTCAACAAATACAATTTTAGATTTTCTTGACAACTGTTACTCTTCATTAACCGAGACATCCGCATGTAATGTCTGTGACAATATCTAAACGGCTATTACAGTGCAATGGAGGAATCTAGTTTTAGCTACGCCATGCCCCTCTCTTAGCTAAGACACACTCACTTCACCCGTGTTGGGATCAAACGATCCCTTCACTCCCTGAATCTCAATTTGCAGAAAACTATACAGGTAAACTGTTGAATATTTTGAAACTAATTTGACTGGGTGCTGTTGCTGATTATGGCACCAACGGTGCCCAGTCAAATTAGTTTCAAAATATTCAACAGCATGTTTATTATTAATATTTTAGTAAAGACATAATTCGTACAACTTGACAGACTATGAAGGATTTATGACTGACTAAATTACGTCATTCATGGCGTAATTGATTATGACGTCGGCCTATATATCACACAGTTGATTATGATGTCATATGAATGACTGAGAGACTGGATTCCTCTATTGGAATTTAAGTATACAGTAATCAATTTCACGTTTTAATCGAACAGGTATAATCATCTGCTTTTAGCTCAACTTTGCGAAGTTAAATGCTATTGTAATGCCCTCTGCGTCGACCCGCGGCGATGGTGGCGTCCAATTTGCCTTTGTCTCAACATAGATTTTCATTTCTGGGTGTGTGTATTCAAACTTGGACACATGCATCTCTGTAATGAGAGGACTTGACAGTGTGAGCTTTGGTCAAAAGGTCAAAGGTACAGGTCACTGTTCTTGGTAAAAAAAAAAATCTCAACCTTTTTAGCTCAACTTAGCAGCTTATATCTCATGTTTGGTTAATCAAACTGGACCCAATCTTGGACACATGCTGCCTTATAATAAGAGGGCATGATGCAGTAATGTTGGGGTCAACGGTCAAGGTCATTGTGATCTGTATAAAAGACTTTCATCATTAACAGTTTACTTCTTGCTTAACATTTTATATGGCATGTTTGATTAAGCATACAGGGCCCAAATTGTGATTTAGTGCTTTCTGATAATGGGCTGACAAGACATGATCAGCTTGGCATCAAATGATCTAATACACGGTCAGTGTTATAATAACAAAACGTTTTCTATGCTCAACTTAGTGGTTCATATCTCATATTTGGACTGGTTAGTCATACTGGACCAAAACTTGGACAAATGCTTCCTTATAATGGGAGGGCCGGACACAATGGTGTTGGGGTCAAAGGTCAAGGTGACTGTGATCTTTATAAACTTTCAACATTAACCTTTTGCGTTTAGGTCAAGCTAGCGTTTTATAAAATGTTTCATTAAGCATAGGGCCAATATGTGGACAAGCACTTCAAAATTCATAATATATGATAATGACAAATCCTAGGGCTTTTTTCAACAATAACATTCAATTGCATTAATCTCAACTTAGTGGTTCATATCTCAGCTTAGGGTAGGCTAAATATTTGAAATCAAGCGTAGCACTGCAATGTTGTAAAGTCGAGAATCATGGTTGCATTATAACCCTTATTTCTGGTTGAACGCTGAGTGAGTCTCATTTGGTAATTAAATAAATTGACAAACCATCCTGATGTGTGCGCTAACTTTCTTGTGTTCCTGTTTCAGAATGGGATAGAGCCCAAGGATTGGCAGAGAAAGGTAAGCAATATAGCTAGCTGCACTGTATGACTAGGTCAAATGTCATTATAGCCTTGCTAGAAGAATCTTGTCAAGCATGCCAAGTCTGTAGCTCATCTGGATGAGGTTATGCAATGCTAATTTGTTCGTTGGCTGCTGTCCGCCAACACATGTGACATGGCACATTTGGCCAATTGTGTGTGGAGTAAGCTCAAGTCTGGCAGATATGCTCCTTTTCTCGATATCGAACATTAAAGTTTTGAAATTAAAGGTTACAGAAGGAAAGCTATTGAAATTGATGGTGATTAAACATCCAATATGGCCGCCAGCGATCTTGAATATCGGTTTCCAGTTGATAACTCCTATACCGTTAATCTGATCACTGAAACTTCATGGGTTCATCGAACCAGTTCTGAGTAAAACCAACAATCGAAATTGACTCCGATTTGAAAATATAAATCCAATAGATCTTGAAAATCTGTTTCCGGATAATACATGTAACCTCATCACCATTTGTCAGATCAATCTGCAACTTGACACGTTTGTAAGACATGGTCTGAGGAGGAAATCGCTTGAAATTGAATACAACACAAAATAGAATATGGCGGACAAACGATGGTAGCCAAATTGAAAATATGATAATGTGTCATAGTTATCCTGCAGCAAATAAGATTAGGAAAATATTTGAAAATTTCAGTGACGATCGTTTTCTGAACTGCCATTTTTCTTTGATATTTGTAGCCTCCATTATTAGCTCACCTGACCTGAAAGGCCAAGTGAGCTTATGCCATGGCGACCATCCGTCGTGTGTCCGTCGTCCATCAACTTTTCCTTTAAACAACTTCTCAAGAACCACTGGGCCGATTTCAATTATATTCGGCAGGAAGCATCCTTAGGGCATAGCCTCATAGGAATCAGTTTGTTCAAACGAAGCCTATTAGCCAATTTGGCCGGCAGCCATCTTGGATTTTGTCCGATTTTTAGAAACGTCAAAATCTCCGGGATCGCTTGGTGGATTGAAGCAAACCCCATGAAATATGATCTAGGGCAAGAGTTGAACCAAGTTTGTTTAAGGGAACTTGATTGATCAAATCTGTTGGCGGCCATTTTGGTTGACCTAGTTTTAGCGAAAACGACTTCTCCAGAACCGCTGAAGGGATCGGGCCGAAATTTGGCAGATATGATTAAGGACTAACAGTGATTAAAGTTTGTTCAAAGGAAGTTGATCCGTCAAAAAACATGGCCGCCGTGGGTCAATCGAAATATAGTGTGTTTGGCGGCCATATTGGTTTTTTTTATTTGATGGATTTTGAGGCTGAAATTGCTTTTATCTATGTTTTTGGATATTCTGATCTAAAATTTGCAATTTTGGAAACTGTCTGATAAACGGTTTCTTAGATCATTTTCCCGCCAAAAGCTCCCATACTAAAGCAATGGGAAATAAAAAATATCTCGAGAACTACTGAGCTGATTTCAATTATATTTGGCAGGAATTATCCTTAGGGTGTAGAGATTCAAGCGATCGGCCAATTGGGCCAGTGGCCATCTTAGATTTCGGCCGATTTTTAGAAATGTCTAAAAACCCTCTTCTCCGAAACCGTTTGAGTAATCGATTCAGCACTCATGAATGGCCTGGTTCTCATGAAAGCCGCTGAACGGATTGGGCCGAAATTTGGGAGATGATATTGATGACTAATGGCCATTAAAGTTTGTTCAAGAGAAGTTGATACATAAAGAAATATGGCCTCTGTTTTCTTGTTACAAGTCTGGTCAACTCATTAGAGTTCTACTTATTGTTAATGACCATTCTAGTTGAAATGCCTATGGTCCAGGTGAGCGATACAGGCCCCTTGGGCCTCTTGTTGTAATTGTGTATTTCCTGTGGTAGGCCTAGACGTAAAGCGCACTCGGCTAGATAGTGGTATAAGAACTTGGCTGAAAGTTGTTGCAGTAACAACTTTCCTTCAAATTATTTGTGAAATAATCAGCAGATGATGTATGTGGCGCAATCTAATGTGTTGAAAACGATATGACGTAAAATCATTGCTGCAACAACTTTAAGCCAAATCGTTATCAAGGTAATCAGCCGGGTTTTCACCATGTTCAATGTAGTAACACATTCTGAAAATATCTCGAACAATTTGACTGACTGTCGTTGCTGACTAATGCAACAACTTTATCAAATTTGCAAGCTCGGGCAAACTCCTAGCTTCTTCTACTCAGGAGAATAAATGGATACTAGTACAAAAACGTAGGTAGTTACTTGCGATAGTCTCAAGAACACCCATCCCTTAGAAACTGGGCAATTTTTATCCTATTAAACATTGAAACTGCAGTTTGAAATCAGCGATTTAAGGTACAACTTATTCGCTACCATTGCTTTTGGCTACCAGTGACAGATTTCTCTGTCATACATGTCATAAGATCTGAATACAAAATAACTGGGTCGCAGAAAAATCTGCTGAATGGTAAGAAATCATTACACATTTTTATTGTGACGTCAGTCTACATGTGACATAATTGATTATGACATCATATAATTGAGTGACAGATCGGATTACTCCATTATCTCCTAATTTATTTTGTGTATTTGTCTCAGGTGACGGGCGTGTAACATACATGTGAGAGACTGTACTGTAAGATGGTGGGCGTGTCCGATTGTCTTCCTTTTGGCTTCTGGCAATCTTATCACAGCCTCACGATGGACCTGGCTGGTTATAGTTTAGCAGGCTACACCTTCACGTCGCTGTACATATATATACGCTTACGTAGTATATCCAGCAGAATTTGTTTCATTTACGAGTTTATATGTGTTTGTAGAGAAACGCTTACCTGTATTTCTGCACCTGTCCTGTACTACGTTTACACTCGTTCACTTGCCCTGGGGTACTTAATAGTAGGAGTGGGTTTTTTAATTTTCTCATGGCGAATGCCCATTTGTTGGCCAAGTGGAATATTTTTGAAATCTTACCATTAGAATGATTGGCTCAGTTACCTATTCAATCATTCCAGTGGTAGGTTCTTGCTTAAATATTCTTACTGTCCTGTCAATGAACATTTCTCATGACCACACCAGAATCCATTTGGGCCGCTTTGGCCATTAGAAGTTTCAAATAAACAAAGAGCTAACTCTTTATATGTGGAGAGAGTAGTTTTGAGAGCTAAGCACTGCTGTGGCTAAATGAGCCAGCCATATGCCAGTGTTAAGTTTTCAAAGTACATCTCTCTACATGTAAATGACAATGGATGAATCCAGTTTTAGCTATGCCCTGCCTATCTCTAGTTAAGCTCCACCCACGCATCATCCGTATTGGGATCGATCCCTGTACTAATTTGAGTGGGTGATGTTGATGCCTATGGCAGCAACTGTGCCCAGGCAAATTAGTTTCAAAATTTTTTGCAAAATGTTTATTAAATAGTAAAGCCGTACAATTTGTGCAACTTGACGGACCATTAAGCGTTTATGACGGACTAATCACGTCATTCATGATGTAATTGATTATGACATGAACTGATGTGTGATGTAGTTGATTATGACGTCATGTTATTGATTGATAAACTGGATTCATCTATTCTCCCCATTGATGAGTTATGTGTATTTAATCATTCTGAGTGAGCGAAAAATAGATTAGTGTACATGTTCTTTTCAAAATTCAAAATATGGCCATATTACTCAGAAGTGAACTAAAAATTGTTATTCTTTGTTTAAGGTCTTTGAAAAAACATCAATCAAATGTATAAAATGCAGCATATTTATCTCTCCCCCCCCCCCCCCCCCCCCCCCCCCCTATGAGGGTTATATAGCATTTGCTTTTTCCGTGTTATGTGTGGGCGTGTGTGCATACGAGCATGTGTGTGTCTGGATATTGATGTGCACGGTGCATGGCGAATTCTGACGTGAGCACCAGAAAGGAGAGTGCGCTTGCTCCTGAGACAAAACTGACCTGAATTGGTCAGACGGCGGAGCGGAGATTACCATGTCCTCCAGATGGTTTCAAGCTCCTTACGCGGATCCGTTCTAGTTTCATGAAGTCTTTGGCGTAATAGGGGTCCCATACAGATGATCATATTCAAGAGAGGTGCGAACTATCAATAGATATGTAAAGAGTTTGTTCTCTTTGGGACAGGATGAGAGGTTACGTCTGAGAAAAGCAGGTGTTAATGATGCTTTGCTGCTGATCTTATATATGTGAGGAGCCCATTTCAAGTCATTTGATATTAGTGTGCCGATGTATGGACTTTGATGCACATGCTCAAAGACTTGGTTGTCGAGGTTTGAGAGATGTGTTGACTTGGAACGGATGCTCAGGACAACATTTCATGGCATTAAACCTCATGCCTTAGCGTTTTGCCCACAGTTCAAGTTCACAAGGTGATTTTGCAGGGCAGCTAATCTAACTCGTGATCACACACTGTCTGGCAGATCATTAATGTGACAAAGGAAAAGTGCTGGTCCAAGGACAGTGCTGTGTGGTACATCAGAGTCAACAGTCACTGAATTTGAATATTCGCCATCCACTAAGACTCACATGTGACGTTCTGTTAGAAATGCAGCGAGCCACTGATGAATAGAGCCATAGATATCGTACTCGGAGTGTTTGTGAAGCAACTTCGATTGTGGGACGGTATCAGAGGCTTCAGAGAAGTCGGTTATCATGACATCTGTTTGTTCACCCTTGTCATATGCTGAAAGCAGATCATGAAGAGTGACAATAAGTTGTGTTTCACAGGAGTAACGCCCACGAAATCCATGTTTTAGGTTTGTTAGGAAACGGTATCTCTCAAGAGGTTGAAAGGATGTCTGCGTATTATATGTTCTAAAAGTTTTGATGTAACGTATGTCAGAGAAACGAGTCTATAATTTTCATCCGGATGCTTACCGCCTTTCTTATAAATTGGTAAGATGTTTGCATTATGTCAGTCTTCGGGAAGCATTAGTATTCCATTATTCACTGATATCTGGAAGATCACTAAGGGCTAATGCGAGATCGTTTACACAGGTTTTGAAGACAACATTTGGGATTCCATCCGGTCCCATGGCTTTCACTGGATTGCCGTTCTGTAGTAGTTTGTGTGCGCCTTCCATTTTGAGGGTGTGTGCGTGCGTGCGTGTGTGTGTTTCGTGGATGATATTTCTGTTTCTACTGAAGGATCTTCATTAAACTTGTAAACTTGGGTGGGGTACCTTTTTTCTTTTGCAAAGATGACCATTGATTTTGGTGTAAAAAGTTGATGTGTTGCATTTCCGGATGATAAGTCATTTTTTCTGAAGGGATTTTCACCAGCTTTTGGTGTGAGAGTAGGCGAGACCAGGGAGGTGGTGGGTGGAGGTGAAAAGCCTCTCACATGGATTAGGACACCTCCATCACTACCACACCCACCCTGATA